>JANQDE010000141.1:261598-314852 GCA_037157785.1 Cephalotes varians
TGTTTCATTCAGAACAAACAGTTTTTCAAATATATAATAAGTGGACCGATAAGTGAATAACACGAACAAATGAAAAGAATCTTATTCGGTCTTGACAGAACGATTATTTGATCGAATAAGGTCAAATCTTTCTTTTCGCTTATTAGTTTTTCAAACTTTATTTTGCTCTTTATCAATCGCGCGAACGATGAAGAAACGCTTTTCGCAAACGCGGAACGTTCACCAAACGCTCACCCCTTTGTCTACTGCTTTTATCTTTAAGTTCTATTAATCATTAGTGAATGAAAGGCACGTACAGGGGACTTGTTGTTCGACTCGGATAAGAAACTTGAAACGATGCCAGCGATACGTTTTCGCAGCTAACGATCCTCTCACCGATTCGTTGTTCGCGTTCTCGTTACGCCGAGTTAACGTTTATCGATATAACTCACCCTGCCGTCCTTATGCTTGAGCTCCTCGAGTTTCTCGGGTATAACTTGCACGACGAATTGATCCTTGGCGGTATCGCGATGCTTGCCGACAGCCGTGACGCTCAGGTGATAATTGCCTATGTCCTTTTTCGACGGCACACCTAAGAGAGTGGAGGCGGCGTCGTCCCAGTGCATCCACCGAGGGAAACGATCGCGATCTGTGGTCTCGTGAACCTAATGCGTTTTTAGTGTGTAAAAAATATATTTTCTCGCTGCTATTTCTCTTGAGAAAATAATTATTCGCCTTTATCGTCTTTGCGCCGAAGTATCGTATGAACTTTCAAATCGCCTTCGCGGAACGGAACGAGCGTGTCCCGTTGCCCGAATAATTTCGAGGACAAAGGGAAGACTAGGGCCATTCAACCTAAGAAGGATTTCCGGCGGTGAGATTCGTCGAGAGACGACGGGGAGCAAATTGAATCGCAAATATGGATTCAACGAGAGACGTCGCGTCGGCAAGGGCTCGAGAAGGAAGAAAATGACAGATGTGAGGACAAGCAAATCAATAGTGTTCAAGCAGCGACGGGCATCGCTGATACTTGACGGCGTTACGAGGCTCGATAAATACGAAAGAAGGACGCTCTCAAGCAGTCTAAATCCGACGCGGCTTTTATCTCCAGCGAACACTAGATGCAAGTACAGTGTACTTAAACAACATTTTTTCCTACTTCTCGTACAAAAGATCTTTCAATGAGATACAGACGCTCGCGTGTAATTTGCAAACACAATTGATTCGCTTATACATCTAGTGAAATAATGCTCCGTATTTGCTTATCAAACGTTAAAGAAGATTCATTTTTTTTATATCTGCAAGACTCTTAAAGTTTCAAGATTGATGCGAGAATCTTTTTGCGAAAGCTCGCTCTTTCAAGATTTAATTTAATTTAAAATTCAAGTAACGTAGGATATTTTTCTCATCAGGGACTCGTAGTGCAGAATCGGTAGCGAGATCGTGGTCTTCCGGTCACGTCCTAAGTTCGTGGCCGAAGTCGCGCCGTCGAACTTACCTCGTAAAAATCCACATTTCCCGAAAAAGCTTGCCGCGGTATTTTCATCCTGAAGACGTGGCCGACCGGGATGATGGAGTCCGGCACACCCCATGCCCTTTCGACCCAAGAAGTGTGTCTTCTGCCATCACGAGATGACGATCCGTGCTCGTAACGATCGGATCGACCGCGAGACGTATGATGATTTATCAGGACGGGCACGTTGTCGCTGTCCTCGCCAACATCATCGAAGACCAAATCATCCTCCTGCAGGCTGAGGCCCAATGCCAGAGGCAACAGGAGTAGAACGCACGCGAGGATGTGAGGATGCTTCTTCATGTTTTGGGGGAGTTCTTAATCACTGGTACTATACCATGCTGCTATGCCTGCAACAGGTCAAGCCACGTTCAGTTCGAGTCACGACGATGAGATAGCCGACGATGTCAGTGTTGTAATAATTAACGCGCGCGATTCCGATGTAAAATCCCGATTGTTGAAACGAGGACGCACGCTGGTGAAACGAGATCATCATGATCCGACCTTAAAAATGCCGCGAGTAGCTTTCCATCCTTCATCTCAAATTGAGATAAATGATCTCTCTTTATCACGATGATCTCTCTTCACCACGTTGTTTGAAACATTAAAAGACATAAAATAATATCTTATATCTTACCTTATATCTTACCAATAAAACAATTCATCTAATTATAATATTCTTTTTAATAATATTTTTTCAAAAACAGTTCCTTGTCTGAAGAAAAGGCGGCGTTCAAAGGATCGCATCTGACTGCATGAAATGCAGTCAGATGCGATAGAATAGAAAGAATATTGTGTCAATCAGAGATCGCCAATAATCAGACATCGATAATCGTGCACATTTGTAATTCGACGCGTCTGTTTAGATTCGGTCCGTGAGACTAATGGAACATTTTCGTAACCAGAGGAGCGAGCACATGCATCCAATGGTGTCCAATGATAGCCAATAAACGCCTCGCCATTGCCTTTTTATTTTCCTTTATTGCTCGTTTCGTCGAGCCGTTTCATTAATCGGCGCGGTCGAACAATGAGGAGCCGATCGGTTAAGCCGCTCGCCGCTGGATTCTCTCTCATGATCGGCGAACCGTCGATAAAACCGGAGGATTCAGTTTTATCGAAACGCAACTCATTCCCCCTGCACACATATTGCGATTGCAAACGATCGATTCGCACTATTTCGGTGGTAACATCTGCTGAAACTGTTCAGGGAGGCCGGATAATTCGGGATAAACGGTTCGAATAGGAGTGTTCGTCCCACATGACGCTCGCAACGCTCGCGAGCATTATTTGTCCTTCTACATTTATTTATCCTTTAATCCATTTATTTGTTTGTTCAACAACAAGAATGAAATGATTCCAAGAACGTTGCGTCAAGTGAAACGCAGCCTAGGACTCTTCCTAGTGAGCGATAAATCGAGGACACTCGTCAGTTACAGAGAACTCATCGCCGGGCCAGATAATCGCGTATGGAAGTTATGCACAACATTTATCGTCCGACTTTCGAATACTTCGGTCGCCAGCTGGGATCGTCGCGACAAAGAAAATTCCCACTAAATGCCCCCGAGGTCGCGGTAGAAATCAGATCACGAGAATCGTATTTTTAGCTGATAATCGAAATCAAACTTTAATACTCGCAGGACGTGTGTGTGTGTCTTACCGTTGGAAATGCCGTACTGTCGAAGAAAACGTTCGTTCGCGTCGATTTCAAGGACCGCGGGAACGCGCGGTCTGTCGGTCACGTACGAGAGTTCAGGTCGCGTATTAATCGCGCTGATGAAAATGAGGGCAATGCGATACGCTAAACCCATCTCTCGCCGGAGCGACTGCGAAGACGGTCAACGGACCGCGAAGGTTATCCGGTGGGCGTAGACAATTGAGTTTATGCCCGCATTTACAAGCGTTCGCACGAGGGGCGAGATATAGCAGTGAGCTCATTACTTCTCGCTTGAAGATATGTACAAAGATATATATATATATACACATAGAGAGAGAGAGAGAGAGAGAGAGAGAGAGAGAGAGAGAGAGTTTTCTCATGATTTTATAATAAATCTCTTGAAAAGTCGAGTGACAGAACTATGGATGCGGAACTATGAGCGGCTCGTTCTCCGCGCGACGTTGTCGACAAGTTATTTATTTAACGAGTCGAACTTTCCTCGCGTCGCGTGACACGAATATCGAATCCTGATGTTATACGACGTGTCGTGATTTTTGCAGGCACGCGGTTGACGTATACTGTGACCGATCGTAGGATGAACGAGCTTGTCTGGTGACAAACGGTTTAAAAGTCCGCGCAAAATGAACGCGGAATGTAGGGACGGGAGGGGAAGGGGCGTTTATCACAATAGGGATTGCAAAACGATCACTCTCGTATGCGTATCACCCTCGCGTCGCGTATCCCCACATTTAATACGATTTCACGGTCGCAATACCGTGCAATACGAGAGAACGAGTATTTATCAAAGCTTAACGATCGAATATCGCGACGCCGATTGTTCGAACGCGGGGAGCGTTGTTTGATTGTCCGGTGAACGCGATGTGATTTTCCTCCTCTGCTGTCTCTGGAGAATTTCGGGAATACGCTATTTAGACAAAATATATGTTGCTTAATTATATAACATGTACTCTATCCGCTCGCGTTACATGCGCGTGAAAAATTCACGTTGCTCGATAAAAAGGATGAAAAATGCGAGGATGAAATATCATTGGAATCATTGGAAATTTATCGTGGACCATCATTTGCCGCGCAACATTTTTTCACACTCTGACATTCGACGCGCGCATATCCTGCTTTCGACTCGCGTCCGTATAATCATTCCTCTATTCACGCGCAGAGTTCGCCGCGCGCTCGAGACCTTGCCTCGAGTCGCGGCTGCATGATATGCGGGGCGCAAATGCGTCGCTGCAGGTGCAACGTGCCGCCGCCGTCGCCGCCGCCGCCGCGAGACACGCGTGCGATGAATGCAGGAACAGTGAGACCGATAGACGGTGGGGCACCGAACGGAAGTGCATAAGGAACGGGGAAATCGATAGCTCGTAATCCCGAGAAACGACGCGGCGCGAGTACGGGCGTATTTGGCGTCGCGGCTCATTGAGCGCCGATCCAACACGTGTACCTTCGATTTGTAACTAGTTCACTGCAAATTCCGTGACACGCGCGACGTAAGGCACTGACAGCGGTATTTCTCCTGTCGTAAAAAGGCATTATATTAATAGAATGCTTGATTTAAGTTCATTCATATAATGCCGTTAAGTTCATTGATAACGTCGCACGCATTTTATTTCTTTTCTCGAAAGCCGCTTACAGGTCTCTCGAGTCAGTGACCTTAAATGAATTAATCGATGCTGTTCCACGAGCATATCACCAACGATACCCGGGGACACGATACGAATTTCACTCGTTGCGAACAACAGCGCCGTTCGCCTTCGCGCGAAAATGAGTAATTGAAGATGAACGCGTTTAATCCAAATATAAATAATACTATAATAAATATTTATTAATATTTCGCGAGCTAAATCTCGGCGCCGAGGTGCAAGAATAAACGAGCCTGCAACTGATTTTACGCCGATAGTTATTTCTGAAAGTTTAAACATCGTCATCAGGGATCTATTTACAGGAGAATGAAATTTTTTAAAGACATCGGAGCGTCGTATGAATATCACCCGGTTCTCTTGTGATCTAAATTTAAAGCGATGCCGCTGCGTAGAATTTCCTTTTTCCTTTCAGACTCTTCCGTATCTTCGAAAGAGTAAATCGAAGGAAAAAAAAATTAACAACGGTGAAAGACGGAAAGATCTAACGCGGTGCGATTCGATTTCGAATCTTCAAGAATGATTTCGGATACTAGAAAAAAAAGTATTGATGAGAGAATAGTAGTTGCGCGCAGCGAATAATAGTATGCGACAATGCATCGATACGCTCGGGACAAACTCTAATTATAGATATATCGTATCAGTGGCGCATTTATCCTCGTTGGCAACGCTCTGTTGCGTAACGCAACATCGTTATGCACGTGATTCACGCTCGCGGACAAGTCAACCCACGGCAGTCGGTCAATAATATCAATCGTTGCCTGCATCGTATCTCTCGCTGTATTTTTCCCTGCCGAGAAATTCCCGGCCGCAAAATGATCATAACTTTGACCGGGAAAGTTGTTGCGTCTTCCTAACGAGTTTCGGGTGCCCCGGGTGTCGTCGCGATAACCGCTTTTCGTGGGCTCGTGTATACAGGGGCCAACGTTTACACAGCCTTTATTCTTCCAGATGCTGCTGCTGGCAGCCTCGGAAATAGAGGCAAAGACGTCATCCTCCTTTGACTCGATGTTGAAAACAACATCCTGCTTTAACATTAATCACGTGGCGGGCCCTCTTAGCAACAACGTCGCGCAATAAATGACGCACGGATAACAGCTTAGCGAGAGATATATTTTATTCCGATCGAAAATGTACAGTTAAAACGAGTTTTTTTTTACAATTAAATTGCGTTCATCTATTCGCAAATCGTATGAGAATTAATAAACAAACGAAAAACGGCAACGACACGACGCACGCTTTCGCTTTCGCGCTAATTCAGCGAATACACGCGGCTTCGCGACAAATATTTGCGTGCGCAGCGAATAAGGCGCGTCGGGGCTCCTATCGCAATGACGACGATCTCGGCAAAGGAAAGTAACGCGATATGTCGCTTACTTACTCAGTCGCTGCGTGTAAACTGCCGCACACCGAGAACCATCTTAATTATGCCGCACGATGTAATTTATGCACAGTGGCATGCACCAGAGTTCATGCGATGAATCAGATGCGCGGATGCTCGATCGCGATATTCAACGAGAAAGCGAAACGTTGTAAAAATCGCGGGTGGTCCTGCAAAAGTGTATTTTAAAACTTTAATATCGCAGTCTCGCCAGTCATGTGCGAATTCTGTCGCGAGCCGACCTGCAACACCGCTCTCAAGTTCTCCGAATAGAACGACAAGGAGGTTGAACTCTCGCGGAGACGCGGAAACTTGAGCTAAACAAAATATCCCGCGCGCTACCAAGAGAGAAAATGGCTTCGGCAAAAGTTGGCGACTCACGTCCTGGCGAAAAGGGGACAAAGTGGAAAAACCGTTGAGCTCCTGAAATAAAAGAAAGTTACGCCGGACTTTCAAGTCAAACAACGATTTCTCGGCCGTTTAAGCCGCAGGGGATAATATAGTATCTTATATAATATTTTAGAAGAGCAATGTGCGAGCGAAGCGACCCGTAGGTTACCCCACGAAATTGCCAGAAGAATTAACGCGAGGAGCAACAAAATATTCGAGATCGAATTAATTTACTTTGGGCACGGAACACTCCGGGTCCAATGAAAAATCATTAATGCGCGCCCCTTCGTCGGTAGGGGCGGATGAATTAAATCATAAAGTGGATTTAATAAAGCTCGACTGTGCTTAGCTTGTTTCATAAACACTCAGGAGTTAACTCCTTGTCCCACGGGATAAGGTAAAACCATTCTGCACTCTCGGCCCGCTTAATACGAAATACGACGAGACCCACCGGTGTCCGACGGGTCTGAATAATGGCGGCACTTCACGGGAAAACGGCTAAAAATTCTCGTAATTATTATTGCCGGATTATATGTGTAATTATGTACGGAGCAGAGATTCCGAGTTGACAGATTCGGTTCACCATTCTTTTAATTTTTGAATTATCACGATAAATCATGATCAGAAATATCAGTGTTATGGAGTTAAATAAGATATTAAAACCGGTATCAAATTTACCGATATTAAATTATAATATGTGTTATATATAAAAAGAGAGAGAGTGAGTACTGATATTATCGATTCGAGGAAGAGAGAAACATCGTTAACTTTTTGCAACGTCTGTCAGATCTTGACAGATGCCCCAGGATTATTTTGGGCGTATCGGCAAAGAGACTTTCCTCGGCCCGGATTAAGACTCCGTTAATAAAGCAATCGCGTGTTACCGCGTAATAGCGGAGCTTGTATCGCGACCTGTACACGCGGACATCCTGCGCTCGGGCCTGGTTAAATTTGGCACCCCGCCTCTGCATAATAATAAATTAATAACGTACCATGCCGCGTTGTGCACCTCCTCCGGTTTTATACCTCGGCAAAGTCCGTTACACGTGAAACGAAAATTCATTACGCTCTTTATTGTGCGCGGTTACAGTGGCAGGCAACAATCAAATTACTGCTACGCTCGAAGGCGAGTGAATCGCGGTTCAAATATTGTACGGGAAGCAATAAAATACGTTGATATATTTATATTACAGAAGAATGCTCACTGTTTTTTTTTTTTGTTCCCTTTRAATCTCTCGATTGTCGTGATTGTGACGGACGCGGCGAATGGAGCTTTGGACAGGAAAACGGATTGCGGACAAACGGTCTTTGTGTTAACGTAACGAGAACGATAGACGAACGACGGAGATCCGTTTTTATGTAAAAACTATCTCCCGAGTGGCTCTTGCGAGAGCACTTTCGAGCCATCGAGCGTCGTAAAAAAGATGAGCTCTTTTTGGGGGTGGGGTATTGGACCGGTTTCCAATATGTAGGGCGAAAATATTATACTTTCCGGATGTTGAACGAAATGAAACTCGAGCTCCTGAGCATCGATGAATTTCTCATAGCGGCATCATAGCCGCCTGTCGCTGTGCAAACATCGATGTATAAGTCGGGGAGGCGTCGAGGAAGGTTGGCCCTTTTACATCTTCCCAACTGGTTGGTCGTGAACTCGGATATTGACAGACTGCATTTGCATATATTCTCGCGAATCGAGTCCCCGAGGGTGCACTCCGCGGGGGCAGACGCGATGGTGAGCATTACGCGAGCAAAACAAGAAAGAGTAAAGATAAAGAGGGAAACTGAATGGACGTGACGAACGTGGAGATCTGGGGTGAGTTTTCTATTTCCGGAACAATTTTTAATCTTGCATGAGATTCTCCGCATAAATTAAAAGAATGTTTGCGAACGCAGAACGTGCGGTTTCCGGAAATTTCAGCATATCTGAATTTTTTTCCTTGATAAAGCATGACGCGATGTTTTGTACGCTTAATGCAAAAGAGAACAAGATAAGCTTAAATGTAACATGTAAATAGAATGATAATACTTCGTAATTTGTAAATACAATAATTCTTGATTGTACGAGAGAGTAAGGAATAATCGATCAGAATCAGAATTTCAAATTTATTCTCGATAAAAACTGCTCGACTTTGTAATAACTGTGTTCAGTTTCTTGTAAATCAAAGCGGTACACGAATTTGTAAAAACTATATCCAAATATGTGCAGCATAATTCTAAAAGTTTCATAAACATCTATCGCATTATATAATCTCGCGATTAAGCAAATTCAGAAACAAGCCATGTACGTCCGATATAAAATACGATATTCCATCAAATTCAAGTTATAAACTTCAACGATAAGCCCGGCGGATCATCACCGACATTCGCGTACGTGAAATATCGCGATAGCCCTGCGTTACACGAAACGAAGTAAATCAGACGTTAACCGGAATGGAGTTGAAGTGCTTCGGACGTTATCTCGTTCGCGTTACGGTCAATAAAAGTCGCAATAATTTTTGATAGATACCGCAAAAGTTTTATCGAAGCCGCGTAAGCGAAAAGAAAAAGAGGAGCCCAAACCGGGTCCCCGAAATATAATTCCATTCGGAGGTGTCTTCATGGTGTGTGCCCCACGCGCGAATGGAACGGAAGGCGAGAAAGGGGAGAATCGACAACGTCATGCGAGCGGGACATATCGTTGGATAAACGTACAACCACGTCCCTCCGGTACTCACCTTTATTGCGAGATATTGTACAGTTCGGCCACGTGCTCGTCGCACCGGGACGGCAGAGACAAAAAGAGGATCGTCCGCCTGGACAAATTTCCTGCCGACCGCGCACGAACGGTACAGCGGTAAATGTCACGGCTTTATTTCTATGCTGGAGGGCATCGGGAGAGACATATTTGCTTTGCGCGAACTCTTCGTACGACTCGGCGCAGATTGAAGAGCGCGATAACTGAGACTCGACGAGCTCGGAGCGACGGATCGCCGTTGCGCGGCGAACGACCGTGTAAATTGTAATTAACCCGCGAAGATTAATAGACGGGATACGTTTTATTTAACGGCTTAATCTTCTTCCGTACGAGCCTCCGTCGTCGTGATTCATAAACCAATAAACGCTCGGTGTAACCGTCGCGTCGCTTAGCACTCGGCTCTCTTACTCGCTCGTTGCGCAATCCGCATTCGTTTAATATCCGTCGTAGTTAATTATATTTCCGAGGACTTTCGCCCGAGTCTCCCGCTGACTCATCGCGAAGAGACACGCTCTCGCGAGGTGGTCCTCCTTGCCGAGCATGTGCATCGGGACTTGGACGTCATCCCTGAATGTTGAGACCGTTCGTCATTGTCCTCGAGACACGTTGAACTCTTCCTCGGTAAATTTGACTTTTTACGGTTCGCTCATCTTCAAGCGCGTGCCCCACGGATGCGTCATCGCTCGTTTCTCACGCGTTCGACCGACTCGCCGTCGTCGGTCTTGACGCAGCCTTCAGATATTTCAACCTCCAGTTAAGAGGCCTAAGGTCGCGAAGGTTCGACCGCGCTGTGATAACAACGGCGAAATGAACTTCATGAATGGGGGCATTGTGGGAGGCGCGACCATCGTTCTCTCATGCGTTTTATGTCTTACGTCGACTCGGCTAGAGTTATGTTTATGAGAAGAACTCGGTGTCTGGTCCTTTACCAATGATTCGCTCGCTCATGCTTTCGTTTTCGTACCTTCGGGACCTTCGATCCGCCTTACTCGCTTGCTCTTGTCCTCTCCGCTCTTTTACCATCCTCGCGTTTCTTTCGTTCGCGTTTCATTTGGTACTTAGTGCCAGACTTTCTTTATTCGCCGCAGTTTCCACCGTTGTATTTCTTTCGCTCCGTCTACGCCGTCTTCTCGTATTTCTTGCAATATTTTCTCGTACGATACGTTAAAGTTGCGTCGAGTGCCGACTTAATTTGCGTTAATATTAAATCGCGCGATGTGTAACCTCGGGAGCGGCTTAGTAATTATCACTGGATGTCGAATAATTTGCACGAGTTACGATCATTATCATGGAGCGAAGATTGAGCGATGATTAGCCGTAAAAATAATGCGTGAACTAAATCGGACAGCTCGACAAAACGTGACTTCCGTTTTGTCGCGCGGACTAAATCAGTGACATGATGTCATTCATTGTTTGACCAGCGTCGAGTATTCGCTGCGAATTTATAAGCTGGGGTCATTCGTGGTAGTGTAAGTACTGACACGTCGTATCGATCGAAAATCGTATGAAAATCGTCGATGTCGTTGAAAAACTCAAAGCGCCATTGAAAAAAAAGCGCCTATCGATGCTGTGAAACGAAATTAACGTTGCCATTGACGTTTGCGTTTGTGGGACTGGTTACGTGAAACGATTCATTTACCGTATCGTTATTAAGTTACGCGTGTACAAACGCGCAGGATGCCACACGGGGTGCCGTTTGGATAGTTTTCGTTTGAAAAGTCTCGATAAATGATCGTCCGACGGCATCACGAAATTCACGGGGCGCGATCGCGACATGTATCATTGCGCCTTTCTTTCTCATTTTATACGTCGCATTAATTACCGGCGAGCGACTGCCAGCGTGAATTAGCACCCGGCAATCGTACGCGCGCGCTCTACTCCGCTCCGCTCGACGCTATTAATTGCCGCTTCCTCACGTCCCTCCCCAACAAATGCCATTATCGTCATCGTCATCCTCGTCGTCGTTATCGTTCCCCGTCCGTGATGCTTAAAACCCCGAAGCTTAATACGAATGGCACGTATAACCGCTCCGCTTTGGCAAACGGGTCCTCTCTCGAGCACGGTGAGCGTCGTATAATTAACGTAATTACTGAGGGCCATAATTACCGTTCAATCGGCACTCCGCGGACAAACGGCCGCAGTGTTTCTTCTTGGAATCGCGGCATATGTAAGTCGCGAGATACAAACTCGATTTCCTCGGAGGCCTCGCAGGCCGCGCAGGCGGGCGGCTTAATGCAGGTCGCCGACAAAAAACTTGACGGGCCCGAGGCCCCGACATGTGTTACGTGCTAATGCGCTGCTTTCACGAACAACTCGAGATCTTATGCATCGGGAAGAGAGAGGAAAAGGAAGAAGAAAAAAATAAAGCAGACCCGCCCGATCGTTTCGCACTTTCGCAGAAAACAGCGCGCTCTTCGCGCTCCCGCAACGCGAAATCTTCGTCCCCCAGGTTAGACCTCTCATTACAATTGATACAGTAATGGCACCGGCTGACGCGAGTTCCCAATCAAACAAACTGTCGGCCAATTTCGCAATCTACGAATAAGACATTCAGCAGATTATCCGCGGCATTGAACATTTCTCTGTGTATATGTGCGCGCGTATTGTGTGGGAAAGTCTGCGAGGGACAAGGCCTATTTGAGGCCGGGTCGCTCCCTCGACATACGGGGTCCGTGTCTTTCTCTCCATCGCGAGGGATTATCCAGACCTATGTCCCTTCCCATTTGTCGACCCTTCATGTCTCGTCGGTGATTCTTCTTTTCTGTGTTGCGGGCCCGACCGCGATATTCCTCTCACGACTGCGCGTACGGAGGAACTCGAATAATACGGCGTAATCTCATTTGCGTCGCAGGATCCTCGATCCTTCAGGATCAATTCATTATCGTACCTGCCATGAACGTCGATGCCAAAGGCACGACACATTTAACCGACCGTTCTTATCTTCCAGCTATTTGCGATAGTTTACAATGTCGAAGACATATTGCGAAATATAAAAAATAAAGAATTAAAATAAAAAATGTATACGTAATAACACTCTTTAAAAAATTTTACTTGCAGCACTCTTCTTTGCAGTATCTCAAAATTGTGCTACTTGGCAGATAAAAGTCATATTTGCGAATTTAATATTTATCTCAAACGGGAGAGAGAAAAAGATAAAAAGTACAAGCGCACCAAGCACACTAATTATAACGTTTGCAAACGGCAACGAGCGCCCGTGCGCAGTTCGCGTGGAATGCGTTATGATATAATGCCCGGCAATAGGCTTAATCAAGAGTAATAGAGCGTACGTCCACCTATTAATAGAGTAAGCACATCTCGTGGCGTGTGCCGCCAAACATGATAATGTGATAACGCAAATGCTACGGTTGTCTTTCTTTCACACTTAAACAGCACTTTCGTTACAATTTTCCTTTAATCACTATCATTAGTCGCTTGATCTAAAACGCAGTTGATACACGCTGCACGGTCGCGCGCTTTGTATTAGCGGACTCGTTAATAACGAGGTTGCGTAAAACTGTCACTCTCGCATTAATTCGCTCAGCGTCGAATTGAGCTAGAAAAACCTAAAAAAGTTCCGCGTTCAAATTTTAACTTGTTAATTTTAATTTACCCAAGTTCTCTCCCTCTGATTCTTCCAGTTACTAACGAGGTGTTTTGGTAATTCCGTCACGATCGCGGCCTACGGGGAAATTTCTTCGGCACGATAGCATCGCCCATCATGATTCATCCTTTTGCTCATCCTCGCGCTTCCGCCTCCTCCTCCCTCACCCAGCTGCTTCCACCTTGGATGCATAGCGGCGGTTGTTTTTATCGCCATAGGCGATGACCTCATGTATGCAACGTCGCTGTCCCGTTGCGGTTACCCGAAGAGGAATGACGTGAGCGCAGCCGGTTTGCATCAACCCCCGAAAATAAATTCGCTCCCGGGCGTGTGCGGAACGGCGCTCGCGTTGCGCGCAGCGCGTCGCTAAAAGCATCGTCGCGCCGAGATGCGATGCCGACCTCACTCTCTCGTCCCTGACGTCGTCGTATATCGTCGGGTTATGCCAAAAATTAACAGTGAACGCTGTCGCCGATCGTTCGCCGAGTCGCGATGATCTTATGACTCCGTTCCCGCGCATATAAAGTGCGTGTGACAACATCGTTGACAATGGCGTCATCGCCCATAACTGTCATCGGTATTTCGATAAACTTTTCGTCGCTCGTAATATCTCGTAACGACAGTAAATCTCGTATCACTCGGGTTTTTGTGGAGTCGCGTTTTCTGGCGCCGAAATGCAGGTATGTCTACCGACCAGTTGTAAATGGTACGGAGAAGAGACTGCACCGCGAGATAAGAAACGTTCGTGAACGCATGTGTACGCGCGCGAGGAGAAACGCGGGGAGAGGCAAAAGTGGGACGACGTCGTGCATGTTTCAGAAACAGTACCATATTTGATGCGGTTGCTCCGGGGGAATCCAGGGAGGAAGGAAACCGGTGAAATTTTCACGAAAGCCGCGAAATCGAATGGTACACCATTGTCGAGGCTGCAGACGCAGCGTTGAACAGCGTTTCATTGTACGTTGAATTATCTAAAAGGCGAGTCCCGATGTCGCCGAAACTACTTCGCAATTCGAGATATTTTACAAGTGTCGGAAGATTATTATTTATTTCCGTCTAAGCGTAACGAATGATACCGCAGCGTTCTGTTTAGAAGATAAATCTTGCCTTCACAACAGTTAGGTATTATTTTGGAAGAACGTTGTGCGGAGCCAAGTGTCATCGCGATGAGAAAACTCGAAATTTATAAACTTTGACAATGAAAAATTGCGAGAAGTATAACAAAAAGAAAAACATTAGAGCGCGGGAATCATATTTTCTCGCGTTAATTCGTCTCCTCTCCTTCTCTCTGCTGCTGCTTTTACGATATGAAATTGAGAAGCGTGATGGCGGGCGGTATATAAACTATAGGTTGCGCTATGCAGGAATCACGTTACAAAAGCCATTGCCCTAGCCTGACCGTGGAAAAATCGACGTGCACCGCTTATTTATCGCGATGATATGTAGAGAATAAGTTCGGGTTTGACAACGATTCAATTTTAAAACGTCGCGAACAGTTTTTAAAGGCTCATTACACGCTTCTCCAGACTTTAAGTGCGAATCTTTGTACTAAATATAGAATCTTGACATATACAATATTTTTAATAGATTTATAAAAACTTTAACGATATGAACTTTCATAGCATTTGACTGAATTAACTCGATGTTAGTCGAGTTATTCACTGCCAGTATCGAAAGAGAAGGGTTCAGAAATCCAATAAATGCGCGAGGCATCGGGTCGAATCGCTCTAACTGACGATATTTAATCACCGGCGGTGAACCGAGAGGCAAGTTTACGCACTAAACCTACCGAACGTAGCCCTCCCGTATTTTCGACGTGCAACCCCCCCATCAACCGGCTCCGAAGCGTGGAACCACCTTTGTTTCGCCGTGGCATTTCGCGTATGCGAGTATATGTAATCGACGCGAAAACGCCGGGAAAATTTCAGCCCGATTCAATGCGTGAATGCATACCCTATTAACGATTTCTTTGTACTCGTGTATGCGCGTAGGTAAAACGCGCGTGGGTGAAATATCGGCACGAGGCGTTGGTGGACAAGCATAAATGCTTACATCAAATGAATGTACAGGGGTAAAAAACCAATAGACTCTGTTGAGACGATTGATGTCTGTCAAATAAATAGAAAAAAAAAGTAAAATAAAATGAATACTTTGAAAATATCATCGACATTAACGTATAATTAACACAATAACGCTTGATATATTATCGAGCCTAATTTACCTTTCGCCTTTCTCATCAACCTACGCGCGTGAAGTAACTTTGCGAGAAATGACGATAAAGAGAAGGCAATTTCCACCTTCATCGGCAGCGGAATGTATAACAGCCGCACTGTCAGTTACTGTCAAAGAGATTGAGCGACAGCGCCTCAGGAATTTCTTCATTAACGTGGACTGGCTGCGAAATGTCGATACCCCCAATTTCACCCATGTCACCGGGACAGAATGCAAACATTAGCGTGTATCTCGTATCGCGAATCATGTACGAAAATCAAATTAGTAACTCTTTCCGAAATTCCAATCGCGAAAAATTACGTATAAAAATTTTCTATATAAATTTTTCTGAAAATATTTTTTCGTACGAAATATCATCTTAAAAATATTTCCACGCAAGAGTTACGATCATCTAGAGTTGCTGGCATTCGTGACTTATCGTGAGTTTACTTTCCGTTACATGTTTATCCTATTATCACTCGCGATAAGATTTCGTTCATGCTTAAACTCGTAAAATATATACGTGCCTTTACGGTCATCAATCATCTCTTTACCGGAATGAGTTAGAATTATGTTAATACACCCGCGCCACGTACTCGCATACAAACATCGTAGAAATGCCGCCTTAACATTCGCACGCATTCAACTCCTAAGCTCATTCATAACTTCGCGAAGTCCATTCACCGCATTCGGTGCGCACAATATTACATTTCCTCCGTTTTGGTGTGAATCAATATGCATTCGCTTTGTCGTACCACTATATCAAAAAAATATTTTCCAGAAACGATTCGCGAGAGGGAAATTGTCAGTTATCGCTCGCGTCCCAGATCTATCGAAAACTTTTTAACAATCAATTTCCGGTGTGAGATACGCAGATCTGTTTTTTTAATATTAAAACGTTATTTTTCTCTTGAAGAACAAAACGAGATGAAAAATTATCGATATCTAACATCGATCATATAAGCATTCGATAGGATTTCAGTCCGACAAAAAGATTTAACGAGCAATGCCAATATTTTGCTTGCAGAAAGATTTACGACTGAGAAGAAACGCGCGCGCGCGCGAGATATATTTATTGATCTTCGTACAAGAATTATTGCCACTGGTAGCTCGCGGTAGTACGAAGGGCAAGAGAAACGGATTTCTAAGCGCCGCGATAATTGACTCTGATGTGCACTATATCTGCCTTGCTATGTACGTGCCGCAAGTTTTTATTTTTTTCGGTAACGTTTGATAACAAATTGATAACGATTGCATCAATCGTAAATTTGATTAAGAACGACTCGAGATTAAAAATATTCGAAGCAAAGATAGAAATTACTTCTATTTTACTCCTGATAGTCACGCTAGTTTAAAATCGAGGACAATCAATCCGGCGGAGCTCATTGAAATTCCTCGTCCGGTGTGCCCGGGAGAAATGACAAGCTCCAGCGGGATCCATAATAATCCCGGTAATCTGACGGATCGAGAACGATTCCGCTAAAGAATTTCCCGTCCGTCGAAATTTGGACCGTTTCTCAACGTGCGCGCAAACAATTGCTCTTTTATGAACGTACTTTGAGCGTCACTCTTTCTCTTTGTGTGTATATACACGCACACGCACGCAATCGCATGTTACGCGCTTGACGTTTATTGTGGCTCGTTCGTGATTTAGGAGTGACGTAAAGTCATTTTACTTTTTAATAGCGTAAGAAATTTGTTTAATTTAAAACTCTTAAAAAACACTTGCGATTCTTGTTAATGAAAATTAAAATTATGTCGTGATATAATAATAAAAATATAGAATCATTCTTGTATCTCGATATAACTGTAATTTACGAAATTATTTTACAATTTTAATTCATCGAATTATTATTATGTTGCAACATAACAATTCCATGAATTAAAATAGATACAGTCGAGACATAAAAATAATTCCATATTTTTATTATGTCGCAACATAATTTTAATTTATTAATAAGAATTGTAATTCTTTTTAAATAATTTTTTTTTATTTTTACATTAAACAAAATTTTTTTATGCTATTAAAAAACGGCTTGCAAGAAAACATGGGCTCACTTTCGATGTGATGGATTTTCGAAAGGGGCAAAAAAGAAGGAAATAAAACAACGCTTAATCCGAGATATACGTAGTTCTTTCCTTTTTTCCATTGTTTTTACATGTATTTTTTATTCGGTGGAAATATCCATCAAAACCCACCCAATTTTTGTTTCTTTTTGTATAAAATAGTAATTAATGAATAATAATAAGTAAATAAATGTGAGTAAACAAGGCTGCTATATCTCGCTTCATTAAGCCATCTCATTAATACTCACCCTTGTTATGTACCTTTCAGCTTTATCATGTCCGATAACGAGCTGCCGCCCATCGTGTCCTCGTTTAAAAAAACTTCGCTACGACGCAGAGGAGATTTTTCCAATTTTAATTTTACGGAGCATCCGAGGATCGCGGCTAACATTTCACTCGCTCTCGGAGTGAAATGTTATCCGTCGTCAACTCATAATTTTACGCTGGAGAAACGTTGTCGGCGAATACCGCGCAGAAAATACATCCGTAAGAAGATTCGCGATCGAGTTTGGCGAGTACTCGGACGAGGTTCGACTCTCCCTATCGGAATATTTAACACGAGTGAGATATGTGCATCTTCTTTCCAACAGCGCGAAGAAAAACAAGGTCGCCTTTGTGCGAGCGGAAGTGGGAATAGGGGAGGGTGGGTGCGACTTCCTTCGAATCCTCGTCGATCTCTAGATACTGGACACGAGATGACACACGAGAACGAAGTGCAAATTACTGTGTTCCCCACATTCGTTAATTTCGCTTGTGTGCTTCTTTCTTTTCCCACAATGCCGCGCTCTGTTCCACATCTGAAAATATCGTAACGCACTGCTCGAGATAATATCACCGGCTTCGGTGTGTCTACGGGGCGACTATTCAAACCTTTATCTCACGTAATATCGCGTAAGCCCGTTGTGTTTTACCGCGGAAACTTTGTGTACGTTCTTCAACGCGATAAATATACGTTATCGTAATGAGACTACAGTAATCACTTGCCCCTCCAAATACATTGCCGAGAAGGAATCAGAGAAATTTGAAGCGCAAATGACGAAACCTTGCATGTTCATCGAGAGACAAACATTCGTAAAAAAACAACAATTTTCATATTCTACATACTATTTAATAAAGCTATAAATTAATGTAATCATCGAAGCTATGTTATTTGTAAAATATATAAACACAACGTCCTTATAACAAATAAATTAATTAATCCGTATATTATTTATTTTGTATATAATATAATTACGTATATAATATAATAAACTTATTATGAAGTATACGTTATGTTTATTACCCTATCTAGAAAAATATTCTACTGGTTGATCAATATCCGAAGAATTCGAAACGGAAACCAATACTTCGAAAAGAAGAGGAGGAAAGAGAGAGATACAGAGAATCGCGATGAAAATCCCGCAGAATTTAATGGCCACTTATAAATAAGCTGCGATCTTGGGACAGATTGTACCTTTTCAATTTCAACATTCTACTGGCTCACTTTTGAATCAAAAAATAAGCGGCGGGATTATCGAAATCATCAGTAATGGAGCGCTTTGAGTTTCGAAGCTTTCGACGACTCTCGCGCGTCCACGTGGCTTTTCCTACGGGGCTTTTATTTGTGGGATATCTATTCTTTTTCCGCCAAGTTGTCGCGCCCGACAGCGCAGGACGAATATCCGCCTCCGCGTTCCATTTTCCATTTAAATCCGTAAATGGGACACGCTCGACCGCCGGTCGGGTTAATTAATCGTGACCAGGATGCGGGTGCTGCATCGTGCGAAAAATATGTCCTACAACCTCCCCCCCCCCCCCGTCCGCAATTCTCGCCGTGGCGGTCACGAAGTTTTTCCGGAAAGCGGAAAAAGAGGGAAAAAACACATTATTTTATCGCGACACGGGGAAAAACATTCGCGGCGATTCGTTCCACCCGGGCGGAAAGCGATATTGGCGATAAGCATCGATGCGGAAGTTACGCGCGGACGGAAATATATTCGCCGCCTATACGAGGTATTCGCGCTCCATTAATACAGCAATAATTTTGATTATTGCATACGCGTGGAAGGGGATAACGAAAAAAAAAAGAAAAAAAAATACGCGCGCTGAAATTCTCCGATAAAATACCGCGCAAATACCGCATGCAACGCTATGCGGATACTCGTTATGAAAAAGATGCATCAATCACTAGGCGATACCGGTGGCTCAGAAGAAGGTAATTTCTCGATGCGCCACTCGTATCCCGGAGCCTGCGATAAATTTTCATACATGGGTCGTTCTGTATAAAACGCTAGGATGGTCGGCATTATCAAGAGGACACCGTTAGCGGTAAATGCCGCTGAAATGCCATTAGCCTGCCAGCTCTTCGAAAGTTGCTGCAGGTTGTGGAAAGAATACGGTGGACTACGCGACGAAAGTTTTCGGAACAGAAGCAATAATTCCTCGTGGAATTAAACGGGCCTTTTTTAAGAAGTTATTTCGCTCATGTAACGTATTCCGCAACGCACGCATTATGCAAGATGCACCAACTGGGTCAAGATATTTCATATATATAACGAGTCTTAAAATTTTTAAGTAATTGGCACATACTCATATAATTCGAGAAAAGAATATAATATAATTAGATAAAATTAGATAAAATATATAATTGTAAAACAAATAATTTTTTTTAACAATACTTTGGCATTCGACAAAGATCGGCAAATAAGATTAAACGTTGCAGACGCATTCAACTCATCGAGCGATGGTAGCTACGAACACATGTTAACTGCGAGCATGATCAGAGACATCTTCTCATAGATCGGACCTCCAATCTCCGATCTGACGTGATATATGGCGTGCACTGGAAGGAGCGAAGAGGATCCGCGCCATGTAACTCATGGGGGATCGGGCGAGGTCAGTATGCTTCTAATGAGTCTTAATGAACGAGCGTGAGAGAGCTGGCTGCATGTCGATGGCTTTTCATTAATGTTAATTGTGCGGGAGATAAGAATATTGCCCGGAGAGTCTCCGCGGAAGGCGGAAAATCGTCCCAGCCATTCGGCTAAATCGAAATTAACGAGGCGGACTCGCGTGAAGACACGAAACGGACCGATTAATTCGCCAAGCGGTTAAATTTCCGTAAGTACCCCTCGGGATATTTTCCCCGAGCAAACCGAACGGTCTCAACGAGATTTTCTCGTCGATATATGGCGCAGAAAACGCTATCCCGAAATGATTCGTCGACAAGATAATTGACAAGTCAATATAGTGATTAAAGCATAAAAGAACGATCATGCTTGATGCAATAGAGATGCAGAGAAAGGGAGGCTTTTATCGCAGAATTCAAGTGAGCGGTGAGGGAGCAGATCAAAGATCGCATTCATCGTCGATAGGGTGTAGGAGGAAAGTAGCAAGACCCGATATTAGAGCGAATCAGCTGATAGCTCTGTAAAGAAGCTACATCGACGATGACGTCTCATGCGGGTACGAGCTGATCAAATTACACGATACCGTATTTTGATTCGTGCACGCATAAAATCGTGCAAACGGCCGATAATTTTACGTTAATTCCCAACAGTCTTTGAATTAAAATAATCTCTGAATATTATACATTATTTTCCTGCATTAATAATACTGCAATAATTCTTCCACGATTTTAAGCAAACCTGTCATTACGAGTGTCAGAAGCAGACTCCGCGACTGGTTTCGCGGATCGACGCTTTGATCGACAGAAATGTCCGCGAGTGTTTTACCGGACGATAAAAATCGGTTATATCGGGAGCTCGCGGGAAAACGGGGGGGACAATGGATTTGCCACAAAAATACATCGGAGAGATTCTTTGTCACATCGCAGGACACGCGGATCTCGCTATTGGCGCACGCGAAAAAAAGTTTGACCGGACGAACGGATTTCTTTCTTCGACCAAACAAAGAGTTCGATTTCATCGATTTCGGACCGAGCGCGAAAAAAGGAGCGTAGGAAGCACATTCACATGAGAAGGTCGGCAGCAGCCGCTCGAGCGGATCGTCATCCTTCTTCCTTCGTCACAATTGACTTCCTCCAAACTTCTAGCCCCGATTCTTCTTCCTCGCTTTTCATATCTTTTTTTCAAAAGTATCTGGATATCGCGAGGGATCCGAGGGACCGTAAATACACGCAGGTAACTCGTCGCCGAGCGGCGAAGTCGAGACAGCAAGATGTCACAAAACGTGTTTAAACTTTCGGACGGCAGAGAAGTGTGTCATCGGTGATTGTAACGTGCCGATGCTTTCTGCGATAACTTTGTCTAGTTTACGAATTCACCATTTCCATCATCACATTTCCATAGAAATCGTCGATCAGACGCGAATTAGAGTTTCTCAAGTAAGAGTTAGGACACCGACCGCCGTTAATAGGGAACGTCTTACGAGATGGAATAAGATAGATGTGAGAGTGAGAAAGCAACCGCTATTTTACTTTATCGCTTGTTCCTCATTACGTATGGTGCGATCAATCAAAAATCATCACCCGATGTCCTAACTCTTACTGAAGGAAACCGTCGAAGAAGAAATTGATCAATCAAATTGACTAGTCAAATGTGAGGAAAATAATCGACTAATTGTTAATTCTTATGGTTTACATGGAAAGAATGGTTTTGCTGAAAGATCTAAAATTTTAGCTGGATACAGATCAGAAAAGTAATTTTGTTGAACCATCAAAATAATTATGTAGAACGTTCAAACCAGTTGTCAGAATATTAAAATTTGTTGCAGCATTGCTTATTATTTTTAATGTTCCAACAAAATTATTTTGACGGTCCAACAAAGTTATTTTCAGATCCGTATCCAGCAAAATTTTAGATCCCTCGACAAAATCGTTCTTTCCGCGTACTATTGTAGATCAGGGTTAACGCGAATGCGCTTGGGACCTTGGGAGACACTCGCACAGCCGAGTCGGCGTTGCGACATAATTTTTAGCTGTGATTAAAAATTTATACTTTCGCTCGCTGCAACGCCGACGCGGCGCGGCGGGACGCGAAAAACGATCCGTCTTTGTACGCGCGTCGGCGACGGCGGTGTGCACCACCGCTTATGGTAATATTTCGTGCATCGCGCGGCATACATAATGCAGCCAGAACTCGAAATTTATGCCGCGGGCGCGAGAGGAAACGGTCGTAATGTAAGACGGGCGACTGACTCTCGTGTGTCGCCCGCCCTAAACGCCCGCAACGTCTGCAGCTATGCATCATCGATGAGGCATAAACGTAAGACGTACGGTCCCTATGAACTTTAGAAATCCCTTTTGACAGAACGGTCGTCCCAGCGATCATTCCCCTTCGCTCGTCTTTTTGAAAGCAATCCCGAGCAAACCTCGCTTCGTAACGTTAATTCGAAGCTCCATTTGAATGAATTTGTGGAAAACCATGATAAATAATCTACGTCGACATTTTTATCGCGGATAATTCGGCTGTAAATTTGCGGGAGAGACATCCCGCGCATGCATATATTTCCCTAATGGAGATATGATGCTACCAAGTTTTAATAATTAAACAGCTATTAATAACGGGTTCTCGTCGAAGTGGCGCGGTCACTGTTAATCCCGTAATTTTCATATTCATCGCGTAATGCACGCAAAAATAAATAGCAGCGCTTTCTGTATGTAATCCTGTCCTCCTCCTCCTCCCTCCCTCTCTCTCTCTCTCTCTCTTTCTCTCGTTATCTCTTCTTTTTCTTTTAAAAAGTATATTCGCAAGCGAAGCACCAGGGAGTTCGAATTAAATCAGCCAGCTCGAATTAATTCGATAAGGAAAAAACTCGTTAACAGCGTCAAGCATACCGGCCTTTCCCCCTCGCGGCTTTTAATTTCCCCTCGAAGGGAAGGAAAAAAAAAAGAGTCGCGATGGCGAAACTTGTGCGTGAACTTCCGACGCAAGAAGTTCCCTCGATCCAGTCCACGTTGCACGAGGAGGGAACATCTCGTTCTCCCGCACGGCGATTCGCCCCGAGCGACCCAATGCTCCGACTCGCTTCTCCGACCTAGCTCTCACTTTCTGTCCTCCGTTCCGCGAAATTCTCCCTGCCTTCCTTTCCCACCGTCTTCCCACGCGTTCGATCGCGCGAGATTCACCGTCGACGAAATTAGCCTCGGCAAAACGAGGGGAACATCTGTACCCCGAAAGCGCCCCGCTGTTCGGGAGAATGGTCCATAGATTTTCGTCGACCATTATCATTCCCCCCCGTCCGAAAATAACAGGCTGCATTTCTATTACAATCGCAAATACGAGAATGAATGTCCGCGATTAATTAATCGAGGCTCGTGATCGGAGACTGGCGTTGTTTCGGTTGGGTATCAACGATCGAAAGTGAAGCCTGATCGTATCGCGCTATTTTCGGACGACGCGATAATCGTTCCCGCGGTATGAGAACTAAATAATAAGCCGAGGCGATTGGATTCGCAGTTGTTGCACGTTTATCTGAGATACAAACGTTAGAGTCCTATTCATCCCTATCTATCACAAATCTCCGTCTTCCGACTAAGCGGACCGCCAAGCGTCGTTGGAAACCGTCTTTGTTGCTCGCGGCGAGAGCGGAATCTGTCGAATCCCTCCCCATGCGAGCAACAGAATTCGTAGCGCGTCGGCGGAAACGAAAGTAAGAGCGACGCGCTTCCGTCGGGAAGAGACGCGATGCGACGCCCAGGCACGTTTCGCACGATATGCGAAGTCAACGAAACGCGCTGGGCTCGCATACTAATCCGCTGCCGCTGTTGCTGTCGCGGAATCCGATCCGCGAGCGCAACCGGCTCTCTCTCACCTAACCTTAACGCGACTCCGCCGCGCTCCGCTCTCCCATCGTCCGCCTCGCTCGCACACTCGTCCGGTGTGCCGCCGTCAGGTGTATCGCACTCACCTCGTATCGGCGCGCAGGTGTTTCCGCCAGGAATGACGACGACAATGGCTGGTCCGACGGGTCCTTGCCGTTTAAAATAAGAGTTCGCGACACCGTCGACGACGCCCCCGCACCTCCTCGTGTATATCCTCGTGCACCGATGTCGAACCGGATAGGGAAAAAAAAAAAAATGCCGGGCGCGAGAGACGGCGACGCTCCGGAGCGCGCGACGACGCGTCGGCGCGAGAAAGGGAGAACGTAAAAGAAATAAGTGTACGCGGCACCACCGTGACGAGACGCAGGGAACGACGACCGCACGACGGCGACGGCGGCGACGACCGCGACAAAACCGCCTTAACCGCTGGGCGCGTACTGTACCGTACCGAACGAACGGACGACGGCAGTATGGCGCCCGGCGGCTCTTCCCCGCCCGTCTCGCTACCCCTTCTCATCGTCACCCCTTCTCTTCGTCATCCCCACTCGTCGCCGCGCTGTACTCACTCGCGCTATTGTTGTCTCCGTCTTAATCCCACGCTATAACTGTCATCTCGCTCTACTTTGCGGATTGCCACGCTGTACAACGAAACCTGCTCTATCTCTCTCTCTCTGTCTATCTGTCTTTCTCTCTCGTATCATCTCTTTTCATCTCTTATCGTTTGAAGTTAAATACTAACGCATCTCTATCTTTCTTCGTCGCTGATCCGGCAGCTGTTCCTCTTCGCGACGAACACGCTCTCTCTCTCTCTCTCTCTCGAACGTTGACTCTATCTCACCAATACCAGTGTAGAGTCCCCTTCGTTCGATGCACCCATCTCTTTCCAACTCGCGACAAACCCGCGCTCGCGCAGAGTGCATCCTTCACCACTCTCTCCTCTTTTTCTCTCTTCCGATTTGTCTTTCTCTCCGCTCTCCTCCCGCTATCGACTCTCTCGCTATCGATGACAGTACGCGTGCGTGTGCGTGTATGTGTATCTCTCTCCCTTTCTCATTCAATCTCTCCCTTCCGTTCGTCCCTACCTCGGTCTCGATCAAGGGAGCAGGAGAAAATCCTCCACGCGTAGATGCGTGTATTTTATATATATTTTTTTACATCGTGTGCATCCAGCGATACTTTCCATTGGCGCCGCCGGTGACGGGCCAATCGACACGCGGTCAGAGCACTGTCCCCCGAGGTCGCGCGACCAGACGTGTGCTCTCCTCCGCTTCTCACCCCTCCCCCCCCCCCTCCGCGGATCACGTCGGGAGAGAAACGTGGGCGAGATTAATATTAGATTGATTGTCGTTAATAACATCTCTGACGCTCTGTCACGATAGAGCGCTATTTATCGCCGGCCGGGTGCAACAACCATTGTCACCGGCGCGATATATCGCGGGATTTCGCTGGGGCCCATGTGTAAAAAAAAAAATTTCCTTCTCTAACTATCTCTTTTTTTTTTCATTTTCAACTAATCCGAGCGCACACCGATAAATCGATCAATCGATAAACATGCCTATTTCCACGATGCATCGTCGGAATAGAAACGCGTGATTCCTCGGAGATCAACGAAACGCATCGTTGAAATCAAATGCAGTTTTTTTTTAATATCAGAAATTAATTACGTGAGCAATCGCGGGATAACGTCGCTAAGTAAGATGCGCGACTCTTTCTTTCGAGTTGAAATTTGTTGCAATTTTATCAGGCGGCGCATCAACCTCTCAGTATTAATGCGACGGTGTTATTTTATCGTCATCGTCAATGGGTAACGTCGGGGGTAACCACCCACTATCATACCGCAGCCGACTCGTTCGCTTCTCGACGAGAGCGATCATTTTTATTTCTTCGTCGACGCAAAATAAACGTCGCGTCTCCCAAGGGCGAGAGTGACGTGGTAGCGTTCACGCGAAAGAGTTCATCGTTTTGTGGAAAAGCGCGACCGCAGGTCGCAGGGAGATTAAAAAGATATCGATCTTTTTAATGCGCGAAAGTCGCGAGTTTCTGCGTGAAACCGAAAGAGATAAATTTTCAAGAAACGTCGTCGATAAATTCGTACGCCGTTATTAAACCGATGCCGCGGCAACTTAGCATCTCCGTTATGAATGCCACTTTGGAATAAACTTCAAAGAGCCTCTTAATCAGTTTATGAACTTTTCCAATAAGATCTTCAACCGTCGCGTTCGTTGTTCGTCGAGCTTAACAACTTTTTGCGTCCGGAAATTGTTACTATAAATTTCCACCGGCCTGACCTTTCGTTTGATAAAACGCACTTCGTTCTCTCGGAACGCGAGAGAGATATGCAGCGTGCAAAAATGCAGCGACGAAACGAAATGACATTAACGTTAAATTAACTGCCGCGAGCCTTCCACGCGTTTTATATTTTCCGATATGTCACCGGTGCGGTGATATCATCGGAAATGTCGTCAAACTAACGGTGATATAACCGCATTTGATTAAAACCATGTGATAAATTTTTAGAGCAAGATTCCTGCAAGATCGTTTGAGATAGAAATCGATAGAAAAATAAAGATCATTTCTCCGTTAATCGCTCGGTCACTTTCGATGTTCGACATTGTGCAACGCGCCGCGGACGCCGCGTTCTAAATATAAGTTCGCCCCTTCTGGCTCGGAGCGATTCCGCGCGAGCGAGCGGGCGATAAACGAGTTTCGATGGATGCCAGTCGCGAGAGGTGAGCGACGATAACGCGCGGCTCGAACGCAATTAGTTTAACGCATTTTAAACAGCAGGAGACATTAACGCGGAAATGTTAGCCGGCGTCGCCACAACCGCCGTTACGACGAGCGTATAAATATAGCCAGGAGCATGTTTGATTTGTGTTCGCCGAGGTACGCGAATAAAGGGAACAGACTCCCGGAAAAACGTCGGCGCTCTTTGCAACTTCGCGGAGATAAGTTTTTCGCGGCGCTTAATGCGACACTCGCGCGGGTCATAAAGTTCATATCGCGTGCCGCGAACACCAACTTGACGACCGAACGTCATTTCGGATTATTCGTCCTCGCTCTCTACGTCTCTAAGAAGCTTTCGCGGAGCATCGCTCGTATCAGCTGAGACGAAGAGACCTGTTCCTTTTAATAGACATTTAAGTCAACGCACCGAGCGATCCTCCCATTAATTATGTGCATTGCGCGCTACTCGCTCCAACTCGCTTTAACTTGATTATTGGTGGATTAAATGTCGATCGCGATCCCTTATCGATTCTCAGCCAGTCGCGGGGCGGTTAAACTGCGGCCCCTTATCGAGTTTCCACGAAGATGATGTATCCTTAATAAAGTAGCACATAAAGTCACGCGCGTAATCTCACGCTCGATTTTCCTTACTCGATTTCTCGCGGTGGTGCATTTTACGGAAGTTGCGTCGGGATATTGATTTCGGACGCGAGGGAGGTGTACCTTGCCGAATATCTTGTCGCACGTTACGTTTAACATTGCATTTTTAGAGAGGCTTCAATATTCGTCTGACATATGTAATAATTTATGAAAAGCAATGAAAGCGCGCGCTCGCGTCAATTATCGTGACTGTCGCTATTCCTTCTTTCTTTTAATATTTATGTAATAAGATAAAATCGCAGCTGAAAAGGGAACGACGAACGGGCGAAACAAGAGGCGTTCGGAGATTCTTTGACTCGCCATGGCCAGTCCCCTTTCATCTCCATGGATGCAGACACTCGCAGTGATCCTCAACCTTGACAGGTCTGCCCTATTAATTACATGGAATCCGCCCCGCTCCGCTCCACTCTGCTCTGCTCTCCGTCCTTCGCTAAATATACTCCTATTAGCCTTCGGGCTACGATGCGTTTGCTCTTATTTGATGAACACGAATCGCAGCACGAGTGCACAGCGCATATTAGAAACGATCGTACCGCAGCTGCAGGACGCTATTCGGTGAATGCAGAGATCGATAACTCGAATACAAAGATTTCGAACAAGAGACACGAAGGCGACCCTTCGAGAGCTAAGAGAATTGAAAACCAGTGCATTCTCGTCCCAACCGCAATTGCATTACCGCATTTCGGACGAAGAAATGAACATCGGTTTTTCCGCATAACGGCAGCCGTAAGCGCGCCCATCGGATATGACGCTCCCGAACGTACCCCGTTTACGCGGGGGTAATCGTGCGCCGCCATCCGCGAAAATTACTTGTGGTTAGTAACATCCCTGCATGCACTACCGTAATGGGGATGCACACTCGGCATCGTAAGCGATGATCATCCACGGAAAGCGTTAGCTCAGGCGTTGCGGACTTTAACGCGTCTCTCGTTCCACTCGCGCGGTTCGAGCCGAGTTTTCTCTCTCTCGAAAGCGCAGTACACTTGGTACACGCGAAAAGTTCGGAAAGGAAAAAAAAAAACCGGAATTTCAATCAATCGCCGAATACGGTTTGTTCGAACTTTCGTCCATCGGCCGGATCAGCTATCGATCCACCGTTCCGATCTGATACATATGTACATAACGTACGTGCGCGTGCAGCACCGCTCAGAAGTATCGACGAGTTGCGAATTTCCATCGAGGTTTCGGCGATATGAGATTTTACGTATTTTTCCGCATTCGCAATTCGACCTCTTCTCGCCGATTGCCGCGGCCCTCGATCACTTCCTCGTATCCCGAGTCTCGACGGCGCGATAATAAGGCGACCGTCGCGTCAACGACTCAATTAATTATTGCGTCACGTGCAAATTGTCGCGGGTGAACGCGGTCGAAGTATCGGATTTGTTCCAAGGATCGCAAACGAGGCTCGGTCGCGTGTGTCAATATTCAGACGAGTATGCAAACATCCCGGCAGCAGATAACGAAGCCATGAATACAGGTGGATTCCGACCTCGCGGGCTGACATATGACGTATCGCTCCTATGTGCTCGTTAGATCGCGACGGATATGCAATGTCAATGAATGCGCGACACGTCTTTTATTTACATTATCAATCGCTCTCTAAGTGAGAGTCGAAAATGCAAAGCCTCATGTTGTTTAATTTATAGAATGTAGAAATATCTGAAATTGTTGGTGCTCTTTCGTTATTGCCAGCGCCATATATGCTCGATTGTCGCCGGAACAATTTTACGTACAAATTCATCTGTTTCGTCGGCACACTGGAGACGCGACTGTCCAATTTCGTCTGGTTTCCTGATCCAGTCCTTGATCGAATCCCGCCCACAGTAAACGACATTTCGTTCTCATTCACATAGAGGAAACGTTGTTGTCGTTGGGACCGAGGCGAAAACGAGGGGCAAATTAAGGAAAACGCGCCAGCGAGATAGAAATGATGAAAAGTGGACATAGTTCGATAATTCGAGGGATTTTTCGATCTTACGATATTTCACTGGCTGTATCTTTGTGCGAAATATTAGATTATAAATATTTAGTTAATTTTCACTTAACTTTCCTTCCTTTCGAGTTACCAGATATCGTACTAATTCGCGATCGTGTAGAATTTTCTCGTAATGATAATGTAGCCAATCCCAGTGGGACTGCGTTATTTATGCGACCAGACATGATAATACCGTAGCGACTGCTCTTGATAATCATTATTTCCGATAGTACGCGCTCGAGTCTCGGAGAACGTGGAGTGCCACGGTGGCAATTTCGATGCCACCGGAGATAGGCGGAGAAAAGCGAGTCACCGATCATCAGAAGGTACCAACTAACGCTAGGGTTAGAGAAGGAGACGCAATGTAACAAGACTCGTTACGCGACTGTTACGGGAGAAGGAGCATTCGTCTACGTTTGAATGCTTCGTTCTCCGAATGTGAGAGAAAAAGAGAGAAAGAGAAAGAGAGAAACAAAAACGGAAATGCTCTACGAAGGACGTTGCGGCGAGAGGACACGAACAACAAAACCGTCTAGCAAAAACCATCACACCGGTGTGTTTTAATAAAATATTAGAACGGCGGGAATCTCCATGTGAAAAATATCTCTATCGTGATCTTTGACCCTCGCTCAACCATCGCATGTCTTCGTTGTTATCTGACACATCGCGAATCTCACATTTAGTATGTAAATCGTCGCGGTGTTACTTGGCGTCGGCACGAAAGGAGTTTTGCGGTAGCACTTTGATTTCGCCACAAAAATCTTTAACACTTCGTTAAAATGGATCTCTGTAAAATAACGTGTCTTCGATTTTCTAAATTAAAAAATGAATAAATCTTTAAGGCTTGCGAATATTCTGCTACGTCCTGTGCTAAAAAAAACTTATGCTACCGCTCGTTTCGGATTATGTCACCGTTTGAAAATGCGATGTTTAATTTTGCAAGCGTTCACGTCAACGTCGTCTCAATGGGCTCTCGAGAAGGACTTATTGAGCGTCCTATCGCCATCCGAAATTTGGAAACCAAACAACGGGCTGATTCCTCGGTGAATAGCACGTACACGTAGAACGGGATGTGCGAGATCCACGTCTCGGATGACTAATCCTGGCCCGGGGCCAGTAAGTACGCGTAAGTCAACCCACGTACATACGTTTCGCGTGTGCGCGTGTGCGTATACGCGAATGTATTTACCGAGCCGGAGCGGCAAAGTTTCGAGCTCGCTCGGGCTTACGCGGCTCTCCTCGAGAGTTATTTATACCGAAACATGGTCGGGAACGCACCCGTCGAGAGGAAGCGGGAACACGATTCTAGCCGCAAACGATTTAATTGCGTTCGAATTCGATCCGACACGTTGTCCGGATATCAAATACGAGTGAAATAATGAAGGATAGAATTAATCGTACGGTACGTTTCCCTGCCTATAGATAAAGCCGAAAGGTCATTTCCTTCAATTGATTTTACGATATTTATGATTATCGGATATAACTGAAAACGTAAGTACCAAGTAAATCAAGTTTTTCCATATTTTTGATAAAATATAATATACTGAAGCTTTCAGAAGGAGTTAAAAGTTTTCACGTGCGTTATTTTCGAAATAAACGAGTCATATCCGAGAGCATTCTATCACGTTGGCGTGCACTAAATTCATAAATAGCAGTCTCGCCGACGCGATCGCGTTCGTTTATACGTTCAAAATTCCGCCTGGCGATACCATAATATGACCGTCGAAATATTTGTCTTATACCTTGGCATACTTACGTCCCTAACAGTGCAAATAGTTGAATCGAAAATCGTGTGCTTCATCCCTCTCCTAAAGTCTCATTTCTCCTCTCTTTTCTCTCGCGAAGCGGATTTCAGATAAAATAATTTAAATTCTCGTACAAGTTGCAGTTTAATGTCAGATTATCTCGATCGGGTTAGGTTGGTGCAATTTCCGGTAAAATTCCACGTGATCGGAGGCAAAGCTCGCGCGAATAAGTAGCTCGCGGATTTTATCGCGCGGCGGAGCGCAGACTCCGTTCACGAACAACGTAGCGAAAGAGACAACGGCAAAACGCGGGTGACTTTGAGAATGGATCAGAAGCGCCGCGCGAAATGGGAATTAACGAGCGTGCGATTAACCGGGTTAATGGACGTAGGCACGCGATACTTCCACGACGACGCTTCCAAGGAGACGGGTTGTTGACCGGGGCTGACTGACACTCGACTCCTCTCATCTGGGGCATCCACGAAACTCCCTCCCCCGCCACCGTTCTCTGCCTCCCTCATCAGAGTTGCATCTCCCGACGTTCGACGCGTCGATTTTCTGCGTGATGTGAGGAACGTAGAATGAATGCCGATGGCAACGAACGAAATTCCCTGATGGGATAACTTCGTTATTCCTAAAATTCGACGGAGAGTGTCCGAGATTTCATCCTAATGTGGCAACTTTTTGTAATCGAAATCACTGCACTTTCTCATTTTCTCATTTATATCAGCGCAAAAATTTCACGGTATTATAACTGTATTGCGTTGATAGGCTAAAATAAAGGGCTGCTAATGATTATGTCGGCGGCAAGTTGGGGATATTCGCGGTTCGAAGAGCGCCTCTAATGGAGGACGGTGATGTCGACAACAATAAAAATTTGTACGTAAACCCGGTTACGATGGCGCTCGCCGATGAGACTCGACGGCAATTTCGGCCAAAATTATCATCGTCACTGATATCGGGTTTTAACGTCGCGAAATATAAACCTTAATTGCCCGATGTGCCCGATATGATTTACACGTGTGCTATTATCGCTGCGGCGACTATTGGCGAGGATTTTACTCGCGGTTTTTAACGGGAACACGGCCAAACCTTCTCGGCGCGAAATACCGACGAGAAAAATTCTTTTTTCGTTTTTCGAGATTTTATATGTGTCTGATATTTTAAGGAATAACGTAAATCAGTCCCGCTCTTCCGGTTACGCCTTACATAATATTTTACGACCCTTGCCGCGCGCGTATTAAAACAGACCGCCGTTAGACCATTGTTCGTCGGCGAAAAAATAGTGAAAACTATAAATTACAGTGGTAGGAATGGGTAAAAATGGGAAATAGAACGGAACGGCGATAACGAAAGCGCCGAGGTAAGATCGTATGTTTGAATAGATGCGCGCATCGTAGTGAAGTTCCTCGCGCGGCGAAGTTCCTTGACCGAGTTGTTCGCCGCGAAACATTTCCATTACAGGAAAGCGGACGTGCTTTCCGCATACGCGTCGGGCACTTTCCGCAGAGCGGAAAAAGGCGCGCCATGTACGGGGTGTAGCTCGAGTTCCAAATAGAGGCAAACGTATATACTACGCGATGCTCTCGTTCCACGTTAAATTAAAAGCGGTGCGTTCCAGTCTCTGCTCCGTGGGCGCATCGTACAAGCGCGGTTAGCGAAGCACGATTCACTTATTAATTATGGTTATTACGACCAAAAAAGGCGCGCCTGCCCGTATGCACGTGCAATTAAGAGAGGCTGCACCTAGCTCTCGATCGCACGCCGCGCGGCGCCAAGCGTGCCCCCGGAAAAAAGGAAGACAGAACGGCGTCAAGGAACAATGTACGGCATTGTTCTCGTAATGGCCGAGGGGAGACGAGAGGAGGGCTGATTCAGGATGTCAACGTCGATTACGGATGCACGGATCCCGATGCGCAGCATTAACCCACTTTTGTTTAATCACAAAGGCAATCTCGGCGATCGGGCCGGGTTCAACGTCTCGAATGCCGCGCATTCGGCGCCATTGAGCGCTTAATTGCACATCGTGCAATTTTATTCCGATCGATCCCTCGGCCCGTCGATGATCGTTATAAGTGCGCAACATCATCGTTTCACGCTGCATATCGCACGAAAAGAGAGAATTAAAAAAAAAAACAAAAACACGCAAATAAGTAAGGATACGCAATTAAAGAAATAAAATTGATAACGCGGAATATCTTTATTCCCGAATCTCTTTCTGTTTCAAATTGCCTGTTACATGACGCACACACGGACGCATCGCAATCTCTTTGTGACACTGTAGCCGCGCTCGGAACGAGAAGCACTCGACATTGCACGTGAAACGCGAGGGATGCGCGCGTAACTTCAGGGACTGTCGAACTAACCGCGTTCCCGCCACAATTTGCATGCTAACTCGCCGGCACGGTGAGTTTGTCACCGTCCCTCCGCGCGACAACTACCAATTTCTATGCCGATTGTTTCCTTATACCAATCCCAGTCCGTTGCATCTCTCAACTTGTCGTTCAAGCCAGCCTTTCGATTTGATCGAGCGGCAGCGTATAAGGGTAGTAGCTATTTTCTCTGCGAGGTCACGCGAGACTCAAAGACGCGTTGCCGAAATTTTCCATTGACGGTATGAAGCTCGAAAGCCTTCCTTTGAGCTTGCGAATTCCTTTCTCGTGCTAGAAAGTTCTTCCCCGGATCTTACGAAGGCAAATGAAATTTGTGCTCACGTAAAGAAGGTTCATATGGGATCGAGAGGCAGCGTGAGTCATGCCTCCTATTTTCAAGTGCGTTTACGAAATCAATTGCGTGTATCACGCATCCGGTCTTTAACCGCGACTCTGCGGTAGTCTTAAATACGGATGCCTCACCTCTGACCACGTATTATTTTTCGGTGACCACGATTACTAAACTACGAAAATACTTTGTCATTCCCTACTACAAAAACAAAAAGTACCTCGAGTTTACTTACAAAATAACGCAAAATAAAACCCAATGATCAAATCGTATCCTATTCCTAACTTGATAGGAAAATTAGAACCTTTTACATACAATACGAATGAAGGAAATTAATCAGAGATATTCGCGTCATATCAACGAAATTTTTTTTTATTGCGTTACACGAGCGGTATAAATATTTGATTTCCCGTAAGGCAGGAACCGTGAAATCGTTTCCGGCCAGGTAAGATAACACCTGCGCGTCCAAACTGCAGCAACGGGACAAATATTTGATTCCCGCATTTGCATCTCAATACATATCTCCGATAGTCGAGGCGCTGATAGTACGATAGCAACTACAAGCGCCGATGGGCAGAAACAACTGGGTCACGCTTTCCATTTTGATTTAAGGTATTTGCACGGCCAAAAGAGACAATCGCGCACATCGAGGAACAATCGCGGTGCGGAATTCCGGAACCGGGACGACAACGCGGCGCGCTAATGGAAACGAGCCTGGGAGTCGAGCAATGTGTGCGTTATTTGTACTCCTCGAACACATCGAGATCGTTTTCACCAATGAGAATGCTGTCCTACATAGATCTATGTCGTGTAACGAGCTCCGTGTAATTGACGTCGACGCGATTCACAAAAACGGTTCGCGGAATTTGCGGTTTGAAAATTTTTTTAAGAAGCGATTTCTCCAAGCGATGCACACTTTGCGCATAAAGATACTTATATAAAAAAAACGCAGCGAGATTTTAATTATCTCGATACCATTTCAAATTGTAAATTACATCAGAATTAAAATAGAACCGCTACGCGCGCGGTTACACGTTTTCAATAAAAATCAATTTTCCCGCTGCGAAAACATTTACCCCATAAAGATTAGTTCTCAAAGTTCGCAAAAGTAAAATCGCTGAACTGAGAAGAGGCGGGGTCCGATTCCGGATTGGCGAATACGAAAGTTGCTGGAAAGGTACGACTACCGGCGACTTGAAAGAGGAGTGAAAAGCTGTGCCTTCCGGGCGGCGCGTCTAAAAACAAAGTAAAGTGTCTGCAACTTTTCGACCTAACTTGTGCGATTGACCGCCGCTACGGCGAGGCGAGGCTACTAAAAATAGTCCCGAGACTCCGCGCTATTCGCGAAAAGCTACCGGCGAGAAACGGAGGCCAAAGCAACGAAAAGCACGGATCTCTGTAAAGCTAGCACCCCTATTTGCAGGACTTTGATATGACTTCTGATTTCTTCTCCAAAGAATTCTGAGATTTCGAGACAAGTTCTGACGACTATACTTAATATTCGAAACGATGAAAGTAGAAATGGGAGTTTCGTCGATTACGCAGTAACCGGATTGAATTTTTCTAAATTTTCCTGATTTCTGTTTAATTCGTTTCTAACAGTTTCTTGAGAATGTTGAAGAACGTCTTACGAGTTTCACTGGGATTCAAATCGGTCGTGATTGGAATAAAAAGTTACAATTTTCGTCTAATGAAAACGTGAGTTTGATATCCACATATTCTTGCACCGTTTTACTTACATTCGATCGTGCTTCCTGAAACTTTCAAGAATTCCAGAACTCTTTAGGGAAAAACTAGAACTCTATCAATTACATTGAAATTCTGAAAATGAGGCGTAACTTCAGAGACACGGAGCGTGGCGATCGGTGATGCATTACACCCTCAATCCTTGTGCTGTGAAAATGTTTTCTCGACTCTGATTACGCCTTAACGATTGTAAATGGGAAACGGTATTAGATAAGTATTAGATAAGAGATGTCTTTATCGCTAATGACTCCAAGACTGCAATTCTCTTCGAAGCAAATACGTTGAAATTCTCACGATATAATCTTACGAATACAGTAAATACGCGAAGAATCAAAATTCGCTTTTAATGCGGTAATAGCAGTATTGTAACAATAAATAATAATTATAATAATCGTAATGATTGCAGTGTGTATATCGCAACAAAATGAATTAATTTATAAAAAATCAAATAAGTTTTTCCTTCAACGAAAAATTACTCTAAAAATTAAAATCATCAGCTATACGTGTTAGCTGTAAAAATTAAATAATACTTCTATGATAAAAATAGAGATTACTGTTTATGTATCTCGCCCAACATTGGAATGCACCAATGGACAGGATGTGTACTTAGTAATCGACGAATGCTCCCGATCTACCATTGAACATATTCCGAATATGAGAAACAAGAACCAATCCCTGAATATCGCCGTTAAGAAATCAGCGGATCTGCATTTGATCTTATATGCGTTTATGAATACTAAGAAAATATTGCGAAATAATCGACGTTTCCGGTCACGCATAACAAGAATCGTGAGAATTTCGGCCAATCGCGAGATAACGAGAGCGTGTTGACGAAAAGGCAAATCATTCCGCTAAATTGACCGTCATTGTTTCCTTTCCGTGCATCGGTTCTTCCGTAATTCTTAAACATTTCACCATCACGTGATATTGATTCATTTCCTATTTTTAAGTGCTTAGCAACACGGATTGATTATATTCACTATACAATTTCAGTTTCCTTTACCGGACAATCAATGCCGTCAACGAAATTATTCAACGTATGATAACGTATCGCGGCAATTAAGTTCCCGGAATAAATAACACGAATAAATAACGGTATCTAATTGTGCTCCGGTTAGTACTAATTGCAAGTGACTCTTAATTCAGGAGTTTTAACACAGGATAATTTTTCATATATAGCTGCATTATAATCGTGGGATTCGCACGATTCACTTGTGTTTGTGTGTGTGTGTGTCGCGTCCAGAATATCCAGAATTTCGCAAAGAAAATGAGATCGAGGGATTCGTGCGGCAAATTTGAAAATTAACGCGGCAACATATAATTAGCAATATCTATCGTTTATCTCATTTGCTCTGAGTATATAAACGTGACGTTTCATTATAAGTTCACTTCGCGTCTACTTTAAGCTCATTATAGTTAGCCCGCGCCGGAACTAACGAGGAACATGGATAAACGTCAAGTTAATGCGCAAGATTAAATTTGCGCGATGGTTATAAACAATATTTCATGTAACTTGACGTAATTCTAAATAAGCCCCAATAACTTAAGCCTCTATTATGTATATGTGTGTCACTATAATACACTATTATATTATTAAAATTCTTTCTCTCTTTCTCTTTTTCTTAAATTATTATATTGCTAGATTATTATTAAACGTTTCAATAAAAATTCCCTGAACTTTAATTATACCATTGTTCTATTCTACGGCTTAAATATCGTTCTCTTATCCGGTATTCGAGGATACGATCTCTCTTATGAGGTGGCGGGTAAACGCGCCAGACCAAAACAATCAACGCATTATTGCAACTATTAAGGTGCTCTGGTACGCGAAGCTGTCCGGCGATATTTGATTGGAGCTTTCGCGAACATGGGGAGAGGCTGCAACGCGGCCACGTGAACATTCGTGGGCATTCACCCCGGCAGTCTCAGAATAACTGCATACCTATTTGTCCCGAGTAAGCAGACAGTGGTGCACAGGCGAAATTATTCGTCGAGGTAAGTTCACGAAACCACAAGCACGAAGCGCTTCGATATCGCGCCTCGTTTGAATATTCAGGAAATTACGCGGAAGTCCGCCGTGTGCGGGTTTCAGCGCAGGATGCAGGACTGTTCGCAACTTCAAAAATACCATCAGCGTGTCAGAATCGCTAATAGCGGTACCGTGACAAGTAGTTGCAATAGCAATAATCTCCTAAATAAATCGACGAGCTTCTATTCTCAGCAAATTACGACAGGACGAAATTTCCGTTCTACGCGTTGAGAGCCACTGATAGCGAAACGACAGCGTCGAAACCTGTCACGGACATTATTTGCAGTTTATTTCGAACGCGCGGTATAGCCTGGTCTTCCAGAAAGCACCGAATTGACATTCGAGAAGAGACGGGATATTGTCGGCGTTGTTGACGAAATCGCATTTGAATGATTTCTTTAATGATGAAAGCAACGATTTTTTTTGCTACATAACAATGAATGTGCGATTCTGAATTACGAATGAGAAATAATTCCGATAATTCGACGACTGAGCAATAGCTTGAAATTTTAGATCTTTCGAGCGATGGGAAAGACCTCGCGTATTATGTAACGGGAGCTTTCGGTGTACGAGAGAAAGAGCCAGTGCATACAAGTTATACGATACTACCAATACTTTTCTATGTGACGCGCACCGTAAACGGCTGTTACAGTCGCATCAATCCGCAGAAATGCAGGACGTAAAACGCTATGAGAATCGCATCTTTTCCACGATAGACACCTACACGACGGCTCCATCTTTAGAGTCTGCAAGGAAAATAAGACAAAACGTTATGAAATCGCGATCTTTATGACGCAGCGCGCGCAATAAAGCGCGTTCTCACTTTGCAGATTTAAAATTTAGATAGTTAAACAATCAGTCTCCTCTTCCTCTCTCTCTCGTTTTATTCGAGATATAGAGATCTTTATCTACATGTGGGCGACTTCCTCGCATGAATAGTAAATAAAGTCAAATGTAACGACTGAAAAGGTTTTACAGTTCGCGCAAAAAAAAAAAAAAAAAAATATAGACAATGGATACCTGTTGCAACATCCACGCCTTCGATCGATTATGTAACGATACACTGAGAATCGCGTTCTTTCGAAGAAAAGCGAAATGAGCGCTCCTGCAAATATTATGCAAAGCACCTTTGAAAGCGTTATGAACGACATTCCAAGTGTCTGGACCGCAAATAATTCTGTTCGCGACTTCTGTAAGACCCGCGGATCTGCAGATCGAGTACCGCCGAGTGTCGTGTCAGTGGATGTTACGCGTTTGTATCTGTCGACGAAAGCTTCCTGGGAAGATTGAGTTGACAATCTTTACGGAAGCGTCGGGAGAACAGCAAGCACCGCGATCGGTTCGGACGTGCCATTCGAAATAGGTACGAATGCTGCTGTCAGGATCTATCGATACCACGCCATCGTGAACACGCTGTCGCGCAAAAAAAGCCGAAAGCTCATCATCAGGCTCGAGGATAGGGGGCCGATGGGCGGACGCGGGAAACGCGTCTGGTGCATTATTCGCGGCGGGTGCACGACGGGGCCGTCAGGACGCATCGGTGAAACGATGAAACGATGAAAAATCGAAAAATCCGAACACGTGCGGTGCTCGCCCACCCTCGTATCTCGCGTCGGACGCGGCCGTGTTTAACATTTCTCTCCGCGCTCTGACATCTACCGAGGAACCGTGATATAATGCCGCGTATGCATCTCGTCGCAACGTATGGGAGCGTGCGATACGATTTTCATAAGACACCTGCTCTCGCGAAACTGCATAAATATCGACTTATGAGATTTCCGCAAATATATCTGTTTTTTTCCTAAAAGGAAATTTTCTTCCGCTATGCTTAATGCGGTTGAATATCCGCTCGAATTTCGATCTTCCACAAAATCAATGAAAATTTAACGTTCGATGTTGTGGTGTACAAATGTTTTCCGTAACCTGTGGATTCCGCAGCAAAATCTTAATTAAAAATTAAACGCGCAATAAATACAATTTCTCGCGCGTTTTAATTATTATTAGCTACATTAAAATTCAAGTTAAAAATCGAATATCCAATTACGTAAATAGGTACGATATTTCAATGTTTTATTCGTATGACTTTCATTTATAAATAGATCGCGTTTTATCTTATGCAAGAGATAAAGAATAAATTACAGGCGAGCTATGTCCAAAGCGATACTCATCTGATACAGCTGTCTGTAATTTAATTGGCACACTCGCGTCATTCGCCGAGCACTTATTGACCGCTAAAGAGCCTCAATATCGAATTGTTATATCGAGACACTTGTGGGACGAGTGGGAAATGTTGCCGCGCCATATTAGGTAAGTTCGGGAAGATACGTGGACGACGACGGACGTGCCTCGGCCACTTTACAGTCGTACCTATAGATAGGAAAACCTGGTAACTGTTTCGTGGAAGTGGGCTTAACGTGCGCACGAATATACTCGAGCAAGGAGAGACAACAATCTATTCTTCAAACTATATTCAACTGGCAACCTTACTTTCCGCTTGAAACTTTCCGTTTAATTTTTCTGACGTAAATATTTTACCGCGAAAATTTGCGTCTCTCTCTCTCTTTCATGATTTTAAAATTGAGAATTTTATAGCGAATTGTTATTCGGTACGGTTCTTTAATTTATTACATCAAACGTCTCGACATGAATCTTAACATAGAGATGTATGTCGAGACAAAGAACGATAGTTCGGACACACCCTGCACATACCGTATCAGGAGAAATGGCTTTCACGAACCGCAGATCTGCGGATGACATCAGCGCTAAAGAAGATAGTGTCAATGCGGCCGTAATTTGTTCACGATTACGTCATTAACGATAAGAATACCGAATGGTTTAGAATATAGATCATTGCGTCGTGTTAGCTCGCAGAATGTTAAATATAATTAGTGCATCCGCGCTATTAAGCACTCCATGACTTCATGCGGTTGTCACGCACACAGTTTGCCGAAAGGAATCTGCGATAAATTGTTCGCTATCTAATTCAATATAAAATCCACGTAATTCTATGTAATCTATGGATTTTTTAAATTAAGGGATATAAATAGAAAAATGTGTTTTAATTTTTCGTATTTTAATTTTTTAGTTTTCGCTATCCTGCTATCAAATACGTATCTTGTACTATTCTTAGATTATTTTGCTTCCATCTTTCTTTAAATTGCATTATTGCATTATTGCTGTCATAAATACGAATATAATAATGTATAAACGTATGAAGATCCGTAATGTATTGAGCTCCATATTCGTGTGAAGTTAGTCTTCTAATATAGAAAAAAAGATTTTCTATAGCTCATTCGACGGTTCACCGTTTGCACCGTTTCTAATTAAAAAAGTTAACAAAACAATTTTGGGGGAACCAAGCAGCTTCACTAACAAATTAGATTAAAATAGTCTTAATCGATAGATATTTATTTGCACATTTAAAATCAATTCAATTTTTCGTTTGCAAATTCTTAAAAAATTATGAATCATTGAAGTTTCGAAAACGACTTTGATAGTCGAAATTTTCATTATTAATGATTTTTTAACTAAAGGTGTGCAAAATTTGTTTGGATTAATCTGAATCACGTTTTAATGATAACTTTATCGTTGCATCTATCTCCGGTTATTTTCCAAGTTATAAGATCGATAATTAAAAGTTTATACTGTAGATAATACTCCATCGCAATTACGATTCGGAAACTTAATTTTTGCAAATGACCACGCTGGCGCAGAAAGCTCGTTAGTTCGACAGTTTGGCTTGAAAGTAAATGTAAATATCTCGACATGAGCCTGTTCGCTTCTGCGAGAGAACGAGTTGAAAGCTCAAGATGCTGCGGGAAGCGAAATTGGGTCGCCATCTCCGAGTATGTCTGACTTTATCGCGACTTCTCTCATTTGAGCGACGAAACATTTCGCTGATTCGCGTCTCGTGGAGAGTCCCGTCGGTTGTTTCGTGCCTCGCCTCCTTTCTGCCACGCGGGATTCTTAAACGTTTGCGCGTCGGTCGCAAGTTGAATGTTAAGAATCGTCGCATCCGCCGCGTTTCCCTTTGCAGCTCGACGTATTCATTGAGTCGCTTTGTGCGTCGTTTATGCAGCCTGGTCTGTATCATTATGACGGTTTGTGTCCACCGTGTTATTTTCTCGTAACAAAGCTGTCATTACGAGGAGTAAGCAAACGAATGAAGACTCACAAATTTAATTCATTTGAATATATTCGCGTACGTTATACGCATATTTAATTTATTAAAGATCGCAAATGTACGTCATGCGCACATTATTAAAATGCATCAAAAAACACGAAATGTAATTAGACCTCAGCATTCCGATTTGCTGCGAAAATCCTTCAATTAACTTTTGTGTGTTTTATACACTTTCTATATAATACAAGAAGTTTGCTCTTCACTACATGCATTTACGCGGATACACGAAGAATGCGTACTGTGATATTTTAGTTCATCATGGGCGCCCGCACCTAACACTTCTCAAAAATGAAGAAATAAAAAGCGACTTGTAGAAATGATCGAGAATGAGCTCTCTCTGTAATTAAAATAATAAAATAAAATGTCAACGGAATAAAAATTTGTATACATTTACATGCGACAACTATAAACTCATTAAATTCGATGCCGAAAAAAAAAAAATGCTTTAAAAGCCGCTCTTTACGTTTTTCTTTACTTTGCTGCAAACACAAAGAGATGATACCTCCCTTTCTCTTTTGTACCGCTTCCTTTTTTTACGCGCGCTCGTCGAGTGGTAAATATACACTTTTGCTACCCAACGGAATGATTAAGTACCGCGATTTTATTCTGCAAGGTAAACGCGTCGCGAGCAAATCTCTAGGGTGGTCTCACGACTACTAGTGACGACTCGCAAATATAAAAACGCGATTGTTCCGTCTAATCAGCTTTTAAGTTCAAATACACGGCTTTAACTTATATTGATTCGAACAAAAATTCAATAAATAATTTTTTCACCAATTTGCCGTGAAAAATGCATGCTAATTTTCTATAAATATTGCATTAATCACTAGTCAGTTCTCGTTTCACGAAAACGATGACATCACCGAGTGAGAATTGGTTCAACTCGAAACTCTCATCGCATCTGTCCGTGTTTCTTTCTCTCTCTTTCTCTCTCTCCGTCTACTTCTCCCTAATATCCATTCTTTTCTGCTCGCGTCCTTTTTGTTTCTTTATTTTATTTCGTTGCCGATTCGTTACTCTTCTCGTTTTCACTTAATATACCATCGACATTTACTTTCTACTTCACCCTTGCTCTGGTGAACTCACCGAGAATCTTTATGACTCTGCCAGATGTTTCGCAATGGCATTGACGCTTTTTTTACGAAGATTCCCGGTTTTATCAGGGAGAAAAATACAACTCGACGTTGCATGGAACAATCGTGATGGGGAAATCGTGACAGTAAATGCACCTTTCGTCGGTCCACCTGTCACGCGATGCCTGGTCGAAACAAGAAATTGCACCGAAATGTTCCCCGAGACACGAGACGAATACTATTCTAAGATCAATATTACGTTTCGAATAATAATGAACGTTGATTACTTCAATGCCCGATACGACCGAGACTAACGAGTTATTCGAGAAATAATATCTTGCAACCCGCGTCGTTGAAACTCCAACATTGGAGAGAGTACCGAAATTTCAATTCAAGCACTTCCACCTTCGGCGGTAGGAATATTTTCCTTATTAAAATTAGAGACTCGTGTACTAATTAAACGCCGTATAGCATTCGGTGTATGTTTACGTACAGCTCGCGTGTAATGCGAATAGACGACCTTACGGAGACGCCAATCGGACACTACATTATGTTTGGAATTTAGTGCGGCGCTTGCATTCAGGTTCTGCAATAACATTCCAGCTGGCTCGTATGCCAGTTGCGAGCGTCAAGTGATATGACTCTATGGCGGATTAACGATTAAGCGAGATGATTAATTCGCGCGACTCTGACAAACACTAAAAAAGTCTTCTATTAATTTATGCTTTTCAATATTAAGCAAATTATTTAAATAACAAAAACAATATTGAGAAATTATTCTTGACTCTTTATAGGAATATTTTACGTCGGTCCAATAAAACCTCTTAAATTAACGTCGAATTTAAAGTATACGACGATAAAACCGAGAGGATCCGTGAGCCGTGAAGTTCCAATTCCGCAACATCGTCGGAGATCTTGCGAGGCGTTGCAGGCAAGATAATCCCGAAGAAACGGTCTCAACGAAGTTTCGCGCAATTTCTAATCGGATGCCTGGGATGAAACGCGATTTGAACGGTCTATCCCGAGCGAACATTGTCCGAGTTTCCTGGCTCGAACGGACTCGAGAACTCGAGGAGAAAGAAAGAGAGAGAGAGATCGGAGAGTGGAAGATGCGATTGCGAGCCGGCGGCGGAAGTGGCGCGGCGGAGAAGAGAACAAGAAGAGCGCAGAGACACAGAGGGAAGATTGCGAAGGAAGCCTCGAACTGGGACTGGAAATAGAAACGAGAAGCTCGTTCCGGGGAATTTCATCGGCGCGAAGGGACGGCGGAGGCGGGACGATGGAGGGGGAGGTGTAAAGGGACGGCATCGGGTGCGAAAACTATTCAAACTGCGATCGTCGCAAAACGGCCGCGCCACGCCGCGATGGATTTAGAGTGACTGCACAAACACACGTATTCTTATGTACATCCGCGATGTGACTCGCCTGTCAAATGACTGCGGCGCGGCATCTCGTATACTTCAACGAGTCGAATCAACGTTTGGCGTGTCGCGGCATGTAATGAACGTCCGACAAATGAAGAGATTACGATAGCCGCAACATAATCAACCCGGTTCTCAATTTCAAAACTCTTCACGGTGACGTGAATTTATTCATCTCGGAATGATTCATAAGAACGTTTCTTTTTTACTTCGTCGAGCTAAAATTACTCTCTGGTCTCGTTGCCGCAACAGAGATAATTCATTGAGTACAAATAGATTTACCGGAATATTTATGGCGACCGTTTTAACGCTCCGTTGTGGGATTGGTTGGCGATTACAGCGTCGGCTGTTTGCTCAGCTTAGAACGGACGTAGACCGCTATGATTATTCTATTCAATGGTATTCACCCCGGCCCCGGATTCGGAGCGAGCTGGTTTTTACGAGCAGCAAGGAAGAAGAATGGCCCGTTCTGATCGAAAGACTTGTCCGCGACTTGAATCGCAAGAGGTCTTTACGAGCGGAAAGGAGTTCGAGCGGAGATAAAGGTTCTTAGAAGCGAGATAAACGCGAAATTTTTAATCTTTGAACCTCGAGAGTTTAACGCGAGATTATCAGCGTGTTACAGGAGAAAAAATGAGGGAAAAAAAATTATTTCCGCAAAACCGAGAGAAAATAATTTTTCAACGCGTGCAGTTTTCTTCGCCGTAGGCGAACGCCATTATTAATTGTAACCGAGTGCACTCCGTATCGTAAAGGAAGAACGGTAGTTGCATAATCGCTTTGTGACGCGATAAAGAACCGCCACCGTCGGAAAAGTTCTGTCTCTCTCTTTCATAACCGCGTCTCTATACGTCACTTTTTGTTCGCGCGAATATATATTGCAAGAACGGAGACTACAGTGCGTGCATTCATTTGCAGGATTGCCGTTTCATCTCCCGTTTCATCCGTAATTAAATCTATGCCATGCCGAGAAAGATGCGCAATCCGCATACATCGATTCTCGCGCGTAAAGTTTCCCTTCCCACCTGAACAACTCGATCGATTATCCCGCTAGAACGCACGTGATCTATTTTCGGCGCAGATCAAACGTTCCACGTCAAAAGATGCGTCGGGCTTCGTTCTCGCGTAGTTGAAATAAATCGTTTACATTCGCCGTTATAATTCGACGTTAAAAGAGACTTAACAGTTTTCTAAAGGAAAATAATTCCCTCCGTTCGTCTCGTCTCGTACCCTTGATCAGTTTGATTAATGAGCATTTTCTTGTCCATGTTGGATATCGAGGGATTGCTCGTCTCTTTATCGCGAGAATATTAATCTAAACACTTCAAGTTTACCCGATATCGATGTGACATCTGGATTCATTTCAAGTTGCCCCCTCCTTCCTCGGCTTTAAATTTTGACAGGATAATTTAACGACGCGTGTCCATTGAAAAACGAACGGTTTCTGCATTTAACTCACGTACATCCGGCCACAGAATTTCCGGCCGACGAGCATCTCAGAAACCATAACTTCGCGCCCAGTTTCTTTTACTTCGGTAAATCAATACTTATTTATTGTTCTCCCTAGCTCTTTTCGCTTGCTAACTCTGCCACAAGTAGACAGATATTTCTTGCTACTTCAAGAATTATTCTTTCCACGAGCGAGGTTCCAACGACTAGTTACTTCTTGAAATATCATATATGTACATATAAATATATATTATACTAAAATGTTTTAAATCGTGTACTTTTTAAGAACACATATTTGTTTCTATGTCACAAAGATATTTGCGTAAAAAAATACAAATATACAATGTGAAGAAAGACCTCGTTCCAACGATAGTCGAGGAAATGTGAGCATTATTCAAGCGTCGATAACATACGACAAGCGTTAATCAGAGAGCACCAAATGAATTTCAATGGCGCCTATTTATTAAAAAACAGACAAATAGAGATAAGGCAACACAATCCGCTATTTTCGTACGAGCGTAGAAATAGGTATCACGGCGTACGGATGCGATAGTTATCGCGTCACGTTACGTGCAACTTCTTTAATGAATCGCCCGTGCATCGGCCCTAACAACCATCAATTGCATCGACAAAATGCAACCTGTAAAAAGTGACAATAGAATTGCATTCGCGTTAATAACTCTAAAATCTATTTAAGAAACATCCGAATAGATTATCTCGTTCTACGTTAAAAGCGTTATTCACATTTTTTTCGCATTGAGTATATTCGCAATACATAATTATGTAATATAGACATAATATAAAGTACATAATAATAAACATAGCAGTAATTAAAAATTATATATTTTGTGAACGATCGATAATCTCGAACAATTGATCAAATTTCCGATAACTAAGTTAATTAAATCACATCAAAATCTCTATAATATTCATTTCAAGTAATATTCACTCTGTCATGTCTCCACCAATTCAACCTTCAAGAGCTTAATTTAGCAGATCTGCGAATATTCAATCAGCAACGTCGTTAATTAAAGTCGCGCTTCAATTTTCACTAATTATAAGCAAGTGTCCATTATGACTTGTTGAAATACAGGTGCTTTATTTTGTTACTAATTAATTACATTGCCCGCGATCTGGCAAGGCGAAGATCGAACGTTTCTTGACCGCGTTTTGAAACGGGATCTCTGTCGCCGGATGATTGTCTCGCAGAAACTGATTTATTGGGCAGACAATAGATCAGCAATCATTGAAATATCGCATGCTATCTAGAACGACATATAAACGAACTTTCCCCCCTTTTCTCTCTTCTTTTTTTTATTCGTCCCAGAAACAACGCTAAACCAGCAACGGCCCCGTTTTCGTGTCTCTCACTCTTTCGACGAATCTCGACGCGGATTTTATTCGGGGCGTTTTCGAAGTCGTTCTCCTCGCGTTCGCTGCATCGCGTTTATTACACCGAGTGCCGTGCACTCGCCGAGCAGAGACGACACGGTGATAAGAATTTAACCGAGTAAAATGGCGCCGTACCGCGGAGGCGCTCTCGTGTATAATTTCGTATTCCCGCGTTTGCGTTCGCTGATGAGAAGTCTTGCAATTGCGACACGAGACTCGGAGCAGCGCGACGCGCCGGCTCTCGCCTCTGTCAATCGTATTGCCGGTAAAATTTCATCAAACGCTATTTACGTTAATACGCTTTCGAGTTACGTTCTTGACTGAAATATTAATCGAAGTCATCTCGCGCAGGTAGTATTTTCGCGAGTTCTCTCCCCCCTCGACGTGCTTAATTCAAAAATACGCTAAATACGTTAATTAAAACTCGAAATCGAGGTTTAATTAAATAGTAAAACATTTTGGCGAAAATATCCAAAAAATCTCTCTTTAGAAAGCCCTCAAGCCGCAGCATTGATTTAATCCTCGAGATTTCAAGTACGCAATTAAATAATGTTGTCATATGCCACACTTGCGTATCGAACGCGCCGCGTGTGGCGCGCGCGCGGGGATGTGAGCAACGTTAATTTATTAAATTTATTAAACAAATTATCCAGGATTCGATAAATCAGCTCTGTTCAGTTAACGAAAGCGGAAGTCGATTCGCGGCTCGTACGCGCGGATATATCGACCTAATGCCTATTTATATCAATGTAAATTAACTTTAATCTACATTGTTTACAATTTACTCTTTATCTTTTTTTAGAACTAAAAAAAAGAGACAAAAAACAACCGAGATTAAAGTTAATTTACAAATGAACATAAACCGTCGCGCGAACGTCAAAAGAAAACAGAAGAAACATTTAAACGACATTGACACGCAAAGGCGAGGAGGATGTCGAATGTCGGCGATTCAAACCGGCGGAATTCCGACCTGGGTTTCGCGGACGATCCACGATTTTCGCTCGCGACGCGAGAGAAGGGACGCGGCGTTCACGCTGCAGGGAAACGCCGACGGCCGGCGGCAATCGCGGGAATCGCACCCACCGGAATTACGCCGGTACCGAATCGCGATCAGCACGGAGACGATTGTAGGATATCGCTCACCCGCTCCCAAAAGTGTTCTCGGTGTCAATCCGTCTCCGCTTCGTCCTTCGGTTGTCGCTACTCTCTCTCTCTCTCTGTCTGCCCGACCGCGACGCTGCGTCTCCGTTCGCGCATTCGAATCGGCGACGATTCGAGTCGATCGTACGTATCACTCCGGAACGCGCTATCGGCCAACTATCGCGAGATTCGCGAACGAAAAGGTGCTTTGGCACTGTCGCGACAGATACCGCCATTTTCCGGACGCGTACCGCGCACGACGCGGCCCGCGTGTCGTCATCTGGCGAGCACGGCGCGAACGAGATGCGAATCGAAGCGACAGCTGAATTTACAGGAAACACACGTATAACGTATGTCGATATTTTACTGTAATTAGAAAGTATACTGACGTGATATACTAATGTTTATTATTAATTATCTTTCTTTAAAAAAAAATACTTTTATTATAAACATTCTTCATAAAAAAAGTATATATACGTATATATAAAGTTGATTATAAATTTTAATGTAATATATGATTGCAAAATCAAATAATTTTACTGCACAATCAATTCTAAAATAATCTAAAACGTTTCTCGACAAAATATTTATTAGATCTCACATCATACTACTTGATTTTTTTACTTTATTTAGTATAAAGTCAATTTGCCAATCAAAAATAGATGGATAGACTACAAAAGATTAGGGTAAAATCGATGCTTTGTTAAAATAAATATTAGTAATTAATAATCATTAGCATATTTTGTATAAAATAAATTGCATGGTAAGACTAAATATTTTTTACTCTTTTTATTCAGCTTTTTATACACACACATACATATACTCTTTTTACATGCTTTATTTATTTATATTATTTATTTATATAATCTGATCTGAATATTTATATTGCTTCCTTGCATCGATTAATATAATATTTAATCTTGGCTAAATATGGGAAAAGGAATAAGATAAATAAAACACATCCTAACTAATTCATAATGTTTCCCTATCTACAAATATTTCTTTTTTTAACAACCTAACATAAAATCTTTCTTTTTGTTTTTTTGTTCGTGAAAAATGAATCTATTTATTATGTTAAGCAGAATTGATCTATAACATAATTTCGTAAATTTAATCTATTATATGTACTTTATGCTAATACGAAATCGCGAAATGATATTCTGAAATTATTTCAATGAAATATTTAAAATAGAAGTTTTAATATTCTCTAATTTTTCTTAATTTTAATTTTTTTTATTCTTCAATTATTCCTTAATTTTTTTTTACAATAAATAATAATGAGTTCTATCTTGCGAACTCCGTGTGTGCGAAGTGTGCGAGCACAATCGCACAATATATCGATAAATAGATGACACCAAGATTAAATATTTGCCGTAATCAGTTTTAGTCCATCCATTTTAAGACAATGAATGTACGAGATGTAATATATTTGTTATGTATATTTATTACAATGTATACTTATTTACAAAAATTTATTGTTATTATTCGACTTATATTGAGATGCATTTGCTCTATTAATCGTACATTCGTTGCCTCAATAAAAAAATTTCAGACTCACCGACTCGATGCGCAACGGGCGGAGTTATCTGCCACGAAGCTACGAGGATACTGCAACACACAAACAAACGATTCAAATTAAAACAGCGCTCAAAATGATCAATATTTCAAAAGATAATTGTTAAGCGCAAATGAACTTTTTATATTCAATTAAATATTTACTAATATAATTATATCTATTTTTGAAAAAAATATTTGCAAAAATATGCTTTTTTAAAATTTTAGAGGATTTTTCTTTCTCTAATTATTAATTACCAATTAAATCATCGAAATCAAAAACAGGGAATTAAAATAAATGGAAAAGAATTGTTAATATTATACAGGTAAGAAATATACTCACCCCAAGGTTGCTCCGCCGATGCCGGATGCCTCTCCTAGGCTTTCTCCTTCTCTCAGGACGTTTGAATATCAGGTCTCTTCTTCCTCTTAAATGAGTCACTCGTCCCAGAGTCAATCCATTCCACTTTAGCCGCGTTCTGTAAATGAAAAAAGAATGTAATTAATATGACGAAGCGGCTTCGTTAGGCGATCAACTTCGCGCGCCAAAAGTAGCGGCGCGCCGCGACGCGACGACACGATGGCGCAGCGACGTTACACGTCTTGATCTTTAACCAAACAAATATTACGAAATATGCGTTTGTACGAACTATTACCGTACGTGCCGAATATCCATATTACGAGATAGTCAAATGTAAGATAAACACAAGTTTTTCATTTACCAATTAGATGAGTCTCAACGCCACTCGTCTCGGAGCCGATCCGTCCCGTGTCCGACGCGTTCTGCAAATGAGCGGGCTTCCCGCGCAGTCAGCTTCGCGCCAAAAACTAAGCGGCAACGCGGCAGCGCTTTTGGCGCGTATGGTAGATCGCGCGGGAAACGAAGCTGCCAAATTAATTACTTTCACTTTTCATTTACGGACGCGAAATTGGCTGCCGAACAAAAGTGACATCGCGTGTTTCACTTAACGTCCCGTTCACGAATTTCTCGCACTTCAAGCAATAGATAACATGGGCTCACTTTTTATGGCGATCATTATTTCACATTATAAAATTGAATGTGGAAGATAAAATTATGGCTAAATATTCGAAAATATAATTGTCGATTCGCGCGATAAACTTTCCATGCGGTTACGAGTATGAAATATATATATATGCTCTTTTATGCAAATAATCCCAAATAGAAAGAAGCATCGAGACTATCTATTTATTTTCATTCGTGAAAAGATGCGTTCGCTGTTCGAATCTTTAAATGATTTTGCAACCAATCAATGGATCGATGAGATCGAGAATTTGGAGGATTATATAAACGAATTAAAAAAATTTTTTATAATAAATTTCACAATTAAATTTTAAAATAAAATAAAATAAATCGGACTGTATAACGAGAATCCTGTTGTATATCAAAAAGTGGCTAAGTTTCATTCCATTATCTCGTTAAATATATCTCCTCAAAAAAATAAACATTCAACTACTTTCAAAAAATTAAGCTCAAATGGTACGTATCTTTAGTATGATTCTCTAATTATCTCGACAGTTATATATAATTACTTTCAAAAATATAAAAAAATTCAAGTGATACGTATCTTTATATTCTCTAAAATTGCTTTAAAAAAATAAAACACAAGTAGTACGTATTCTCACTGAACAGCCGTGCCGCGCGTGGAGCCGGCCAATCACGTTCGAGCTCTCTCAACCGCCGGCGAGAGCGCCGTGAGCGCCGTGAGCGTCGTGAGCGCCGTGAGCGTCGTGAGCGCCGTGAGCGTCGTGAGCGCCGTGAGCGTCGTGAGCGCCATGAGCGCGTTCGTTGAGTACATTTACGAAACATCAAAACAATGACTGTTATCTCTCAAGTCGGTTGGCGCGGGACCTTGTCGTTTGTTTTCGTCGGCGGTCGGCTCGACTCGACATACCCCGCGTCGTTCCCGCGTACCGACGCGAAAATCATTGCGACTCACTGCTATCATTCGCGCCGCGCGAGCAAGCAGGTAGTACTGTGAATTGTTGCGCGCGTCGTTTACGGCGCTCGTTTCTGCGGTTGGCACTGCCGTTCACTGCGCGGGAACAAATAGGCGGGAAGATATGGGCGCGAACGCTTCGCGCTCAATAATCGGGTTCGTCTTTTAGCAAGACCACGAATTTATCGGAACGAATATTTCGCGCGATTTACTAGCTCGATACAGACGATGAAACGAAGATACGAGAGTCACAAATTAGCATTTCGTTGCGATATTCGCGGCCGATCGCTCACTCCGCCACGACTAGGTTCGATGTCACGCTCGTCTCGCGAACGCTTCGCGTGCTCGCTTCGAATGCTTTGCCATCTAATTCATCTTAGAATTCTCTCCGAAGAGTGAAAGAGAGCCGAGTAGCATCGTCGTATCGAACGATTCAAGTAACGGAACGCCGTAATACATCGCTCGTTCGCCGATATTTAACAATTTCGTATATTTCGCGTAAATTAACGTCGGGAATGGCGATTCTTCATCGTGCGAAATTAAGAATTAATAATAATACAGTTTTATATTTGTGATATTTTTGTGAGTGTTTTATATTCGCGTTTGTGAGTTCAATACGTGCTGCGTGATAATGAATTTTAATTGTGCGTTTCGATTAATCAGCGCGTCCGTTTTCTGTTCACTTGACTTGCGTAGTACTGCGTAAAGTTGCGTCTACCATTCGTCGCCATTAGCGAACGCAGAATAAATTGGCGGAACGATTGGCGTCGCGGATTTTTGCGCGAAAAAACGTGTATTAGAAAAATGTTCAATATTTCGAAACGATAACGGGACTGGCACGCGGCCTTGGAGTTGTTTTTGTCGGCGCGTCTTTTGTTGTCCTTTGATCTCGAAGTTGCCCGCAGGCCGCGCAAAGCCATTTCGCGCGTCGTGGTGTGAGGTTCTCGCGCCACGCGGTCGCTCTTCCTCTCTCGCGTAGTTAACAAACTCCTGAAGATTCTCATACGATCAGGTATACAATTTGTGATTCGTGCGTTCGCATCGACGCGACAAACATCTTCTTAAAAGGTACGTACTTTGCGCGATCTATTCGTAGGAATGTCGGACTTTCGCAATGCGTATTTTTGCACGATCCGTTTAATCTTGATCGTCGATTTGAAATACAATAGAGTTTCGCGATTAACATCGGGAGTATGAAATGTCGCGCGATTATAATTAATTGCGTATTTTCGTGAGTGTTGTACGAGAGTTCGATTCGAGGAAATCCGAGAAGGGGACAAGGTTTAAGAGGCAACGGAAAAAAAAGTGAATGTTTTATCATTATTTTATTTGCTTATTTCGCGATTAAATATCGATAGTTATTTTTGCACGTAGTAGTTATTTTTCGTCATATTAATTAATTGATGTGTAATATATAATTTGGACGTATTCGTATGTTACAGATTGACATAGTTTCGTTACTCCGCTGCTAAGCATCGATATTGGTGAGTGATAAATAATTTTTTATACTTTAATTTCAGAGATAATAGATCT
>JANQDE010001402.1:0-16987 GCA_037157785.1 Cephalotes varians
CAGTTTGAAGAGAAAATTATTGTACCAGACCCAAGTACATATGTATGTACCAAATCCAAGTACATATGTATATATTTCAAATATATATATGTCAATCGAATAAAGATTTAATTACAAAAAATTAAAGAGATAACAATACAAAATGAAAAAATTTAATTTAAATCAAAAAATGTTTATGTAAAAAAACTGCTAGACCTTGAAATAAAAACGTTTATTATTACTTTAAATTGTTTTGTTGTTTATCTTATTAAATCTAGCAACGCCAAGTTTTTTTAATTAATATGAAATAAAGATGCGCTAGTATCATAAAAAGTTTCAACAAAAAAAAGCACTTGCTTTGTTCAAAATTTGTGCGTTTTCATGAAAGCTTATCCTTATAAATTTAAACATTCAAAATTAAATATTTGCATTTTTTAACATATACATATGTAATATGCAGAAGATTACGATGCCATTATAAAATACATGGAGATCATYCTGGAACATGAATCAACAGAAGATGACAAAATGAGTTTTTCAGACATGTCTCTAAAAAGAAAAATAATKCAATGTGATGATGGAGAGGACTCCAATACTTCACAATCATCAGACGCGGAAACATATGTTAAAACAGCTAAGAAGCGTCAAAAGAAGTCTAAAAATGCAAATGGCATATCTGAGGATTCCGATTCCTCCCAYGTATTGATTGTATCAAAGAACAAAAAGACACAGTTTGATGAAGAAAAAACCACACACAAAAATGCCAACGTCAGGGTACAATCTCGTAGTTAGTATACGTTGTAAAATATTTGTCTATGTAAATGTATGTAATATACTGGGATATATTTAGGAAGGGTCCCAGCACTTTCAGATCCTGTGTACATGTATATGTATCATACTTTGAAAATTGCATGAAGAGTAAGCAAGTRTGTTATTATTGAAACATACCGGTCAACAATCTACATAAAATTATATAATTTTATATGCAGAAAATGACGGAGTGGATATTTCGAACGTATCTCTGAAAAAAAAACTATTGCAACAATGTGATGATGGAGAGGACTCTGATGCTTYACGGTCATCGGATTCGGAAGTAYATGCTAAAACAGCTAAGAAACATCAAAAGAAGCATAAGAATTCGAAAAGCATATCTGAAGATTCTGATTCTTCTCATTTATTGACAATATCAAAGAATAAACAAAAACGAGAAAGACTTGATAGAAAGATAATTAAAAATGCTAATATTAACACGCAATCTAATAGTTAGTATACAAGGTATTCAAAAACGATGGGTCGAAAATTCGTGGAGTAGAATTTAGGACCTTAGTCCTTCCTTTGACATTTTCCTTATTTTGGCGTCACCAACCATTTCCACGAATTTTCGACCCATCGTTTTTGAACACATATAAAATATTTATATGGAAATGTGTTTTAACATATTGGGATATATATATAGGTCCCGGCATTTTCCGATTACCTTGTATATGTATATGTATCATATTCTGAAAATAGCATAAAAAGTTTACAAGTTCTTTTTAATCCAAACATGTCAGTCAAAATAAAATGGATAACTTTATATTTACAGAGCTTTTGAAAACTTTTAACGCGGGCAGAATCGAAAACAGCAATCTAATTTCTCTATCAGTAAGTGAGGGAGAAAACAATTCAACGGAAATTCTATCGGCACAACAATTCCAAAAATATGTCATAAAACGATTTGAGCAAATAATTATATTGTTGGAACAGACCAATGCTTCTTCCATTCGTGTTCTGAATTCTCTTCAGATGTATATGAATCCAACTTCAAAATCAGATGAATTTCCCGATTTGCCTTTGACAACTGACGATGAATTTCAAAAGTTGGAACTGATGCTGTCAGAAAAAGCGACGGATAATGTTGATGACCAAGAGGCATCCATACTTGCTTATACATACTTGGTATATGTTAAAAAATATTCTTTTTTGTATTCTTCATCTTTTTTATAACAATAAAATTATGCATTGAAAAAAATGTGCTTATAGAAAGGACGACTGTCGACAATTGGTGGAGCTGACCAGAGGTCCTACGTCATGAATATATTAAAATTTGTAATGACAAACCAGCTGGCTATGTCCTATAATTGGAAAGGGCAACATAATAAAAAAAGTTTTGAGGCAACAAAACTACGCGAAGTTATTACGGGTATGTAAAAACAGTTATAAATATAATATTCCATTTTCTGTATAATTTCCATAACTCACATCCGTGATCTGAGATTAAACACAGGGTGAATGTAAATATCATAAATTACGCAAGTTCGCGCAATGTTACGCAAGTTCTTCGTAAAAAATGATTAAAATGGATCAGTAAATAAAAAATCGAGACATTACTACTTTTTAAGTGATAAACTTATTGATTATACAATAATTATATTACTTTTGTCAATTTCATGAGATCGAAATTTTAAAACTATTGTTTCCAATTAAACATATTTAAACATTTTCTTTTTTACAAAAGCAGCCAAGGTCCAATTCCGTGGGAAAGAATCATCGGACACAGCAATAAAAGATACGATTCAAAGTTGGCTGAAGTTAGCAAAAAACAGACACGTATACAGTTCAATCAAAAAATAGTGTACTCAGATCATATACAGGGTGGCCCGCATAAATGTTTACAGCTTTTTTTGATACGGAAGTAAATATGTTATTAGTATTAGGCGAATGCCAAAAAAATTATCGGCGTGCAGCAGTAGTGTTTCGCGAACGCTATGGGATTGAAAAATCTCATATGACATTTTTTAAATTAGAAAAACGTCTTCGTGAGCATGGTGAAGTGCGTAAAACAAGTCGCAATAAACGTAAATATGTCACTAATGCAGATAACACTACCAACATTCTTGCTGCAATTACATTATTTTTGCTTCTTCTAAAGGTCGCAGTTATGTTTATATTATTTCGTGCGGTTACTTCCGAGCGCTTCAAGTACCTATAATTCGAAAATTCAAACCGTCATATTTCTTCAAAGAACCATCTGACAACAAATTGGTTCAAATAAAACTTAATTGTTTTTTTTCGTAGAATCCAAAAATATAATTTCATATACAGGTTTCCATTTAAAATTGTTATGTTAACTTTTGCCCCAACAAAGCAACTAAAGTTTTGAAACGAACTTCCATTCACATTTGAAGATCTTTTAATACCATACAATTTAAGATCTCAACCATTAAAATCGATAGTATAGTTCCCGAGATATCCAGCTGTAAACATTTATGTGGGCCACCCTGTATATTTTCAAAATGTTAAATTGTTTTCTACATATAATGAAAATAAAAGAATAATGATTTTTCAAATAAAATGTCACATTTTCTTTACAATGTGTGTGCATACGTGCATGCGTGAGTGTACAGCCCAATAAGAAGAAAGTATAATATACGTATATCTACGGTATTAGCACATAGTATAAATGTGGTATATAAAACGTATATGATTTGGGTATAATTTTTATTTTTATCAACGTTTTATGTACGTTTCCATATACCAATTTTTATTCGTGTAACATATACGAATTAAATTCGTTTCTAAAATCTTAATTTAATTCATATATGTTTAACGTTTAATACACAAATAAAAATTGGTATATAAAAACGTATATGAGACGGTCATCGAAACGGAAATTATACCCAAGTCACGTTTTATATACTACGTTAATACTATACGTTAATACCATAAATATACGTATATTATACCTTTCTCGTTCTTATTGAGCCTATTCTCAAATTGTTCCTATCATTTCTAAATGTTGTGTAATCTCTAAATGAGATTTTATTAGATTGTCTCAGCCAGGTCTCCTGAAAACAAATTATATCAAACTCCTGAATAAAGTTGGAGATTTCGACAAATTTCCCCATAAATCCTCTGCAGTTTCATTGTAGAATTCTCAACATAGACGAAAGGAAAAAGACTAAGACCTGGGTAAGGTATTTATGATAAAGTATTACATTGATCTGCTAAACAATAATTTGACATAATTCAATAGGGCCGATTCTTTCTCATTAATGGGTTTATTGCTATTATACAAATCGAAGAGATCTTTGATAATTACCCCTGGAGCAGGGAATATTTCTTCTATATTGATACTTATATCAGAAAAAACTTCTGGAGTATCTTTTATAATGTTACTATTACTACCACTAGGAATAGCCGTTGAGTCTTTGGAATTAGTATAACCCAAGTTGGGAACCACTGTTGCATTAAGATCGTTGTCAGAGAGCCGTTGACCCGAGTCTGACGTGGATATACTCCTATCTTTCAAAGGATTCCGTTTATTCCTTTTTCTATCCCCTGTGCTACGATATGTCAAGAGTTGTGGTGCCCGTCCTGTGAATCCTGTATCGTCCATATTATTCCATGCCAGGTAAGCTGAAGATTTAAAGTTTTTCTCAACTTGTTCACAGTTTACTATGTTTCTAGTCTTAGCTAGCTTTTTAGCGATATATTGGTTAATGTTACAGTAAGCCATTATATAGTTAATAACTTTGTATTTCTGAAAGATGTTACAATTAGTATCAAAAAGAGGATGTAATTGATTACAATCCGGGCACAAAAAGGAATCATCCGTACAAGAGTCTGAAATGTGTGCTTTCCCACATCCCGTATAGACTGGTGAGCTTCTACAGAAAGCGGAGGAATGGCCCCACTTAAGGCAATTAAAACACTTCCTCACTCTGTTTACAAAGGGTCTAACTCTTGACGTTCCAGATAGATATGAATTCAGGGAGGAGATTAGAAAGGAATTCAATTTTAATTGAAGTGGATTCTCGTAGTTCATTATTGAAATTCTTGTCTCTATATTTCAGTCTAGTTATAGATTTAATTGCTATTGGTCTATCCATAAACTTTATACCCTTATTAATATCTTCTATAGACAGATTGAGGTCTACTCCTCGTACAATGCCGGATCTCACTATCTTATAGTTAGGAATGTAGGTGATCCAATTATCAGGTAGGTTTTTTGAAAGAACGAATTCGTTAGCATCAAAACTAAACTTAAAGTTAATACTATTAGATTTTTACCTCTTCTTTTTATATTGATTATAGCAGGAAATGAATCTGCCAGAGCTTTTCCCAAGCTCATGGGATGAAAGTTACCTATGTTTCCCTCGAGGGATTCCACATGGACCAGGTATGGTGGACAGTTTGACGAGGAGTATTTGTTGAGTTTTTGAGATTTAATAAAATCTAGTCTATTCTTCAGTTCATAGGCCACTGAAGCCGAGTCTATTTCAGGGTCTATAGTGACTTGGTTAATCACATCTTCCATTATAACATCACTAGGGTGCATCGTCTCCACCTGGGTCCTATTTTCTTTATTATCCCTGAAGGCTTCCCTTTTACTTCGCTTAGGGAAGTTTCCTATCTGGATCAATTTTGGAGGTGATCGATCCTCATTTTCTTCAGTGGGTCTACTTTTCTTCCCGTTATGTTTTTTCTTCATAGTCGTTACGATTGTTTAATCAAGTATGTTAGGATCTTTCCCCTAAGGTTTCAATTGAGTTTATGATTAATGGTTTCACAATTCCTTTATTGACCATTCAATACAGTGGAGGTATTTTTAAGTTTATTCATTAGTTATATAATCTAAATAACAAGTAGACCGCTACGTAGAGGAAGTGGTTGATCCACTCCCTTCCCCTGTCGGTATACAAACAATTCTTTTGTTATCACTGGCAGAGGACACAGTAATAGCTTAAGAGATTTAATAGGAGTCTCCAAACAGTATTATATTAAACAAAATATACATAACAACGAACAAAAGGTCAAAAGGCTTACACAGCCAACCGGATTCCTCCCCTTGCTATTAGGAAGTATCAATATTTATATTAACTTACTTCTATTGATAACTAGGCTATAGGTCAAATTTGATCCTCAACCTCAAGCAGTCTTAAATTTGTACGGTTGGAAAAGTCAGCCAACTCATTAGACTAGGAAGCAAATATAGCACCCACATCCCCTATCAACGCAAAAGAAAAAGCATAGCCTCGATCAGTGTGTTCGTAGGTAATAGATATTATAGTTTTTATTGGGCATTAGATATATTTGTATAGCTACGCTCCCAAGACAAGAGCATCAAACTAGCAAGCCAAAGATCATCAGTCTGAACAGTAATTGTTTTAAGATAAATAGGTTCAGTGTATTAGGGATCCGTACTTTATTTATTTTTTGTTATAAAGTAATAGAAGGAATCCATAGGTATCGCTAAATTAGACATGGCAATAGGAAATAGTAGCAGGTAAATAACCTTCTCAGAGCTACTTATAATCTTAGGACAGGCTTGTTGGCAAACAAAACAGATCCATTTAAGAATATCAGCTAGGTAAGGTAAAAGTTCTATCGTTATTAGGAAATAAAGTATAAACCAGTAATGGTAAGTCACCTAGTGATTTAATGATATAGTATCAGACAATATTATTGAGATGGTTGATTCGAATTTCCTCGTCGAAAATCAATGATATAAGTGAAAGATAGCGTTTCAAGTCTATAAGTAATGCAATGTTTAATCGTAAACTCTTATCTGTAGTTAAGTAATGTTAGATAGGTCATTAAGGATTATTAAGGTAGTATAATACAGCCAAATAAATAAGCATGTAAATTAATTTTCGAACATTGATATGATTAGCGGACAAGCTTATTGCCAAACAGACAAATTCAAATTAAATGAATGCTCCAAGCGAGTTAATAGCCTTATCCATATAAGTGATTATAATGAACAATTGTCCATAGTATGCGAGCCGAATAGTAGTTTATAAATGTAAGCAATAAATTATCGAAAAATTAAATAAATTTTAATCGGATGAAACTAAAAGGGATAAGAAAGGGATATCACAAAATATAAGGAAGCATTCCTACCCAAAGTGAAAAGCACGGGGAAAGTTCAAGGGCAACAATATTACCTTTTTCAACTCTCCGAATCCCCCCCGAATATTCCCTTCTTGCAATACCTATAATGATATCAAAGGTAAATCATACAAATTAATTAAGAACCCTGAGGCGGGGTGAAAGTCAAAACAGCTTTCATCGGATTTCTCAATAATTATCATTAATATAATAGGCATATATTAAATTATTGTAGTTATGTGTTCTTACATAGGAGAAAAAATAATTTAGGACCTGATTATGGTGTGAAGGGTAATTGTAACAATCCATATAGTAATATCGTAATCAATAGTTAACACATAACATACTCATAACATAAGAAAATTTTTTATATTATCACTAATAGTTAATTAATACGAAGTAGGAATCGAATAATACATTTCTTAGGAACTGCACGTATTAACTGATAAATTGTAATTAATTCTTGTAGTTATTAACAAGTTGTAACAATAAACATTACAATAACTCAATCATCAGCCAATACAAAGAATAACTATAATAGAAGGCGATGGCCAACACTGAATATCTACTGACTGAGTCATGAAGAATATAAATCAAAAAATATACCTCTTAGGCAAATCTCAATTAAATTAACGTATTGCAATGCACTCTTGTAATTAAAAGAATAGTAACATTTATAAGTGAAAATCTTTGGAATAAACTATATCAACATGAAAGCAGTGCACAGTGAAATTATTGCAATCACATAGTGTATAGTATTAAAATATTTACACGTATAATGTTGTACTGATATGGGAACTCACCCCGGATCCCGATTATCTCCAGATATTCTCGAATGTAATAGCCAAAGTTATTTATTTCAATTCTGGATAATGGTTGATTTCTGGGATCGTGTCTAATAATTCGATTATGGCCAGGCAGCTTTAATCAGTAGATGATCTCGAAGCTTCGATATGGCCGTCTTCTACTGCTTAGATCACCCGTCGTAGTATAACGGCTCAAAATTATAAGATGGCCGTTCTTCACCAAATTCGTCTTTACAGAGAATAGTGAGCCGTAGCGGGTCTTCCTTCAATCTCCACCGTGACTGTGATATTTTAAAAGAAGCATCCAGCTTCTATATTCGTATTATAGAAAATTCAAAACTGATTGCGTGGCAATTCCACACTTCCTTAATAATGCGACCTTCCTCTGTGAGCACCGAACAAAGAATTAACCTTCTTCTTCTTCTTGTTAATTGTGGTTCCTGATCCCACGTAAGAACGGGATCAAATAGGCCAGGGAATCGGTGGAGTAGGGATGGTGATGTCATGGTATAGAGAGTTTCCGTTCGTTGAAAAGCGGAGCAAAGGCTAGCAGGCGCACGGAGAAATCGAGAGCGGAGCACCAGACGGAAGGGGCCTCGGAGCAAAGGGGAGGGGGCAGCAATGGAGCGGGAAATTCATAACTAGATGAGAAGATTATTCGCTTTAAAGAAGGATGTTAGCAATCGACAGAGTTTGGATGATGGGTTATTAAGAGAAGGAAAAAGATTCGGATAATTTTGGGGATTATTACGATATAGGTATAGTAGTAAGTTCCAGGATTTATTTCTTGTAAGGGGGCATCTAAAGACGATGTGATTGGCGTCTTGGCGGGAGTCCCCGCACGGGCAAGCGGAAGAGGCCACGATGTTTTTTCTAAAAAGACTATAATTAAGATTATAGTGATTTGAGCGAAGTCTACAAAGGGTGACAATTTGTTCCCTAGGAAGCGGAAGGTGGAAGAACCAGGGTTTAGAGAGAGTAGGCTGGAAGAAGCAAGAAGAATAAAGAGTACCTTTGGAGAGGAAATCGTTCTTGATGGGCTTCGAATTTGGTCTTCATGTGTTATAGTGTTTGAGGGAAGAAATCCGTGAAAGGAGTTTTGAATTTAGATCTTCTGCCATTGGAAGCAGCCTGTTTGGCCAAAGAATCAACACGTTCATTTCCAGGGATGCTCTTGTGGTAGGGAATACAGGCAAAGTGAATTGAGGTGCCGCTAGCCGTCACGGAATGAAATTTGTCCCTTATAAGTGGTATAAGGTAGTTGGATCCAGATTTCAGGGAGAGAGAGGAGAGAGCATCCAAGACACTTTTGGAGTCAGAAAAGATGGCTGCAGAGAGACTCGAGGAGCTGTCGATAAGGAGAGCCTGATAAATAGCCCAGGCTTCGGCCGAAAAAACCGTAGTGTCAGAGGGGAGCTTGTGCTTTATAGCTAGACCAAGTTCAGGAGAATACACAGCAGCTCCCACGGCAGAATCCGTTTCTCTCTTAGAACCGTCAGTGTAGACTGAGATCCCGTCATTGATAAGGGATAAGGAAAACTCCTTAAATCTACAACGAAGTTCAGCAATGGAGACGTTATCTAACAAGTAGCGTTTGTTTCTTTTATTGCAGGAAGAAGGCTTTGGTAAATAAAAGGAGGAATATTGGGGAGTAGGAAGTAAAGCGGGATAATTGTATGAGAAAAGGGGAGGGGGTTACGGATCGGTGCATAGATTGGAAGGCATATTTCTGAAGTATAAAGGGCTTAAGAGTAGGAACATTCTTAATCAGTTGAATGCGTTTATTGGTTGTTGAATACCCTGATTCTATCTCAAGGCGCCGCAGACTGCGAAGCACTAGACTGGAGTTCCTAGCGAAGGATTTATAGATAAATCTGGAGGTAAGCAAAGCAAAACGAAGCTCCAAAGGAGGCTCGCAAGACTCAGAGAGAAGAACGCTAATAGGAGTAGACTGACGGAGTCGATGAGAGCCGAACGGATAATACGAAATTGTTGACGCTGCAATTTTAGGAGTAGGGATCGATTCTTGGCTAGATTGTATATTTGAGCTCTATACTCAATAGCTCCCCTATAAACGGATCTATAAATTGAAAGGAGAAGAGAGGGATGAGCTCCTCACCAGACTCCAGAGAGAGAGAGAGAGGTGACTATATTAGCTACTCTATGTCCCTTAGCAAGGAAAGTTCTGAGATGAGCGGCGCCGTTCAACTTACTATCGAGGATGACTCTTAAAAATTTAACTTGTTCCACAACCGGAATCTGAGTATCGTCTATTGTGAAGGGGACGAAAGGGTGCTTAAGATTTTGGTTTCTGGAAAATATAATGGATTTGGATTTGCTTGGAGAGAGAGATAAACTAAGGGAGGTAAGAAACTGAGAGATCGATTCTAGAGAGAGGGAGAGGGAGTCTCTAGCAATGGAAATATCTTCATTAAATGAAAAGAGAACAATATCGTCCGCGTATTGAAGAATGTGGGAGTCATTGTATATATGTKAGCCAATATTTTTTAGATAAATGTTGAAAAGAAGAGGGCTGAGAATGGATCCCTAGGGTGTGCCTTTATGAGAAACCCAAGGATCTTCGAGATTATTATTTTGAACGACGTATATGAAGCATTCAAGCAGGAGGTTCTCTATAAATTTGCAAAAACAGGCCGGGAGGCCAAGATTGCGAAACTCTTGAATTAAAATGTTAGGGATGACATTGTCGAATGCCTCAGCGATGTCTAGGAAAACAGCCACCGTAGAGGCTTTACGAAGAAAGGCTGTATGAATACGATTGGTGAAAGTAACCAGGTTATCGATGCAAGAGCGGGAATTCTGAAATCCGGATTGGTATTCCGGCAAGAAGAAGAGGGATTCGGTTGTCTATTGCAGCCTTCGATAGACCATCCTCTCAAAGATCTTAAGAAGGCAAAGAAGAAGAGCGATGAGGCGAACACCCTTGCCATCAGGACTAGTGTGAGCACAGAAGAGCGCCAAGGATGGGAGAAAGAGCCTTGACTATACAGTTCGTCAAAGATTTCCAAGAGAATTGCGCGAAGATCGAGGGGTAAAGCTCGGATTATAGCATAATCAATTCTGTCAAGGGAGAGGATTTTTTTTTGGATGAGCCGATTGATGCGTCAAGTCCTATCATGGAAAATGGATTGTCAATCCAGGTGGAAGGACTCGTGAGAGAATCCAGAAGTTTAAGCTCGTCTAAGGGAGGGAAAGAGATGTGTAGACAGGAAGGAGGACATAATTTGGAAAGCAGCGAGTTCTGCGATTCAGCTCGGGAAGAGAAATCAGGAAGGGAGCTTTCGGTAGAGAGAGACTTGTTTTTATAAGCTCGAATAAATCACCAGACAGCTGCCGTAGGGGTGAAGAAAAGTCTTGAAAGAAAAATCTGAACAAAGCTGTCTCCAGCCGCGCCTCTTTTCCCGTCTTAAAATCCTTCTACATTGATTGTTGCCACGTTTATAAGCTAACCAGTTATCTAATGAGGGGTCGGCTTTGTATATTCGAAGGAGGGTGCGACGTTGATCGACAGCTTCCACACAGGAAGAGTTCCACCAAGGAGAAGGAGAGCTGTTGCTAGAGATAGGYCTTTTCTTGGGAGGCAAGATCCCCGAGGGAAACAATGAGGAGACGGTCTCTAAGAGAAAGGAACAAAAAAGGTCATATTTGCGAAGTGGGTGTAAAGGTGTAGAGGAGATCAAAGAGCGAAATTTGGGGATGTTATTAAGTAGTCTACGATAAAGGGTGGAAAGCTGTGGCTCTGAGAGATTCAATCTGTGGACATAGCGAAAGGATGAGGGATTGGTCCTGGAGATGGAGATGCTTATCGAGTAGTGCTGATCGCTGCCGTAGAGGTCAGGAAGAGTGTTAGAAAAAGAGAGAGGCCCCAAATCCCGAGAAGAAATGGACAGGTCGATAGCGGAACTTGAGGTACCTGTACTGGATAGAAACGTAGGAGCACCATCGTTTAGAATGACGAGATTGTGGACGTCGCAAGCCCTGAGAATGGCATCTCCTTGACCGTCAATCCAGGAATCACCCCAACCGTGATGATGGGCATTGAAATCGCCGACGAGAGAATATTTATATGGAGCAGTCATCGCGAAAAGATCACTATAAAAAGAAAATGGAGTTTTAGAATTAGGATGGCGATATAGATTGATGATTAATAAGGGAGAGTCAAGCGAGCAGTGAAGGAGGACAGCAAGAATTTCGATTGATGAGTGAGAGAGATTGCTGAGATCTAGTAAAGAGAAATGGTAGTCCTTTTTGATGAAAGTGCAGAGGCCCTTTAAGCCGAGGCGGGAAATGTCTGATCTCAGACAATGGAATCCTGGAACATTGAGATTAAAAGAAGGGAGAAGAAGGGATTCTTGGATGCAAATGATTTGATAGCTATTAGCGAGGAATTGAATGTCTGAAAGAGAGGAGAGAGCTCCTCTGCAGTTCCACTGAAGGATCTGCAGAGGGGATCGACGACCCGCGTTTATGGAAGCGTGGATGAAGCATGGGACCCAAAAGAAGGATGGTGTAGTTCCTGAGAGGAAGGAGGGGGGGCCAGGAGTCAATGAGGGAGAAAAAGTGTCATGAACAGTGGCGGGAATTGGCGGAAGCGAGCCTCCCAATAAATCATAGAGATGTAACTCGGAGTGGCTGATAAGGAGGCGATGAATATCGGCTAAGGAAAAATCTGAATGAGGGGATGTAACGTTGGGAGAGAGGTTGAGAGAGTAGGGGGAGAGTCGGGCTGTTATGGGGAGAAGAGGGCGGCCGTTCGGGTTAAATAAGAGGTCCCGATGGGCTTTGTGGTATGGATGTCGGAGAGCATTAGCGGGGGGGCCAGAGTGGAATTAGGTTGGAACGGGGAGAAGAGTGGATACGGTTAAAAGAATGGAAAGGATTAGGATTTTTAACCGCAGAAGAATAGGACTCCCGCCACTTGGGAGTAGGTGAATAAGAAGGAGGATCTTTAGAAAAAGGCAAATTAGAAAGGGGTGAAAATCGTTGGATAGGATCGTTGGAAATATCGAGGTCGGAAGTAGGGGAGTGACGCTGCCGAGGAAGATAAGCAAAATTGATAAAGTCCCAAACCTGGGATCCGGAAGGTCTCAAGAGGGAGAGCCAGAAGAATAGGGGGGAGAAGAATTGACCAACCTTAGAGCTTCAGTCAGAGAAATGTTTTCCGTAGCCGCCAGAGAAAGAGCCGTTTTGTGATGCAAGACCCTAGGGCACTCGTGGGAGGTAGCCAGATGATCGCCGCAATTAATACACTTCGCCGGGGAGTGTTTAGCCGGGCAGACCTCTGCAACAGAGTGCTGTAACTCGCCGCAGTGGAGACACCTGGGACGACCCTTACAGGTCTTACTGAGGTGACCCACCCGGAAACATGAGAAACAGATCCTGGTTTTGGGGATGAAAGGGGAATGCAATTATGAAAATAAATGAAGTTGGGAAGAGATTGACCTGCAAATTTAATGCATAGGGTACGCGAAAGCATATACTGGATATCATTTCCAGATTTAAGTCTGCGATTAAGACGATGTAGCTCGAGAATTTTTATGGGAGAAAAAATGTATTCCTTTAGGGTTTCGAGAGGAACGTCTTGGGGGATATCTCTGGCGACACCCGTGCGGTAAGGGGGAATGAAAGCTTTGAGGTTAGAGGCTGTTAAAGAGTGATTATTAACTAACCTATTAGCAGATTCATACGAATTTAACTGGACTAGGACCTTGCCGAGGCCTAGTTTTTTAATTTCCAATATTTCTCTCGGATAAATTTAAGACAAGATCCTGCTAATGTGAAAGGGGTGAGGAGGAGAAGATTCCAACGTTGACTGCACTTGAATCATAGGGTGGTCTATTCTTGTTGCTATAGCGCAAGGACAGCGATGACGGGGAGGCGTTAGAAAGGGCTGGCGTAGAGAGGTCCGGATATGAGGGATCTTGAGCGGATAGGTTGATGGAAGTGTTGGGGGCGGTGGATAAAGACCTCTTTGAAGCTGAAGCGGAAGGTGAAACGGTCGTGGTGAAATCGTCGTAACGCGCTTGGTAGAGGACTTTTTATTGTCATCCATTGTCTTAGAGACGCGCGGCGTAGTAATACAAGATCTTTCAGACAAAGAAAATGACGCAATGGCGGTAGCAGTGGCGTCGTCCGCTAAGGGGGGGACCCCCGGGACTGGGTCATCAGATTCGAAATCCATGGGGGAATAAAGATTGTCGAAAGAAGGGATTAAGGGAGGAGAGGAGGAGGATTGGATATCCTCAGCAAAGCAGTCGAATAATTCTAAAGAGAGAGATGGACGGGGAGGAATCTTAGAAAGAGAGGGGGAGGGGAGAGGGATGTCAGGAGGATCCGACCCCCGCTATTGCAAGAGGCCTGAGCCCCTTGCATCGAATTTTCGTGTTTAGAGAAGTCTAAGGATTCGCGCACTTATAGGTAGCAGCAAAAGTTTCGGCTGAAGCCGAAGTAAACACGGCCAAACGAGCGGGTCTGGCCCAAACACCGATGACGCACAAACGTCTACACTAAAACTATACCACTCGAAAGCTCTCGCTAAGGGCGCGACCGCACCACACGAAGGCTCGCGCGCGAATCCCCAACCAAATGACGACTCATGCGCAATGATCATAGAAATAATACACATAGACCACGTGAGCCCCCCGAAAAGATGACCTGTCCGTAGAAAGAGAGGGAATATCGCTTCCATCTAGTTATTTCTTTCTAACGACGTATGCAACGTTATTAATGAGAGACAGATAGAAGAAACAGCGATATTCGTTCTCTTTCTATCGACAAGTCATTTCCACTTAGGCGCGCGCCTATGGCTCACGTACTTTATGTATATTATTTCTATAGCAATGAGATGCGAGTTCGAGCTCGGGCACCGCAGCGATTTTCCCCCCTCCACTACGCACCAGAATCGCGCTTGGCTATTCGTGTGACGATTTCGTCACATGGAGGCACACGGGGCGCGAAAGCGCTTGCGCGCGGCAGAAAGGTAAGCGATAGCCAATCTTTTTTTCGCTCTTACAGAAAAACGGTAAATTGATTGGCTACCGCCTTGCTTTCTGCCGCGCGGTAAGCATTCAAAGTGTGAATTCGTTTATGCAATCACTGCTGCAGAAGGTGTTATTTTATCTTTGTTTACGTCCAATGCATAAATTCTGCATAAATTCATCCAARTCGACAAAGCAGCTAGCCTGCTCTCSGACCGATTGAATATGATTGGTTTTCACTTATACATCCAATCAATCATATTAAATCRCTCGGCGAGCAGGCTAGGGCTGCTTTCCGATATTCACTGCTACTACTGAAAATCTATAGTGCACGTTACGCATACTATAGATTTTCAGTACCGGCAGTGAGTATCGGAACGCAGCCCTAGAATTCACATCCATGTGTCCTCCAAGCAACCACGCTTCGGCCAGCTAGTTTCGAGCAGTACGCTAGCATTCATAAATCTGGCAACGTGATTATAACTGTAGTTCGAGAAAGAAAGAGACAACAAATTATTTACGCTCTTCCTACTGGCTGATATCGCTCGAGCAATAAGAAGAGCACAATCTATTGTCTCTCTTTCTCGAGCTATAGCTACGTTGTCAGTAATAAATGAAGTAATGAATGAAGTCATAAATACAAAGAACATAACGAACCAAAAATGCCCTTGAACGAAAACAAATCGATTTGTTAAACGAAAAGTCGAAAAGGACATTATATAAGATACGGAATAAATTTTTAATATTTATGTGTACACATATATATACGAATTATCGCCGAATTTTATGTAATTATTGCCGAATATTAATTAAAACATATCTGTGAATATTTGTGTCTAAGAAATTTTAACGAAATGTTATATGCTACAAGGTACTAAATACTAACATAGAAAAAAATAACGGCTTGTAAAGTTTATTAGTTCGAAAAGAAATTAAATTATAATTTTCAAACGTAAAGTCTATAGCGGTACTTCTCGAATCTCACATACTATTTTTGGTTGAACGTTCACATGATATCTATAATATATTATATATTATATATTATATATTATGTATTATATTATATATTATATATTACATTATATATTATATATTATCTTTAAATTTATGAAATTAATAACTTGTAGTTTTTTTAAGAAAATAAAATATTGTAATTAATATTTTATAACGTAATGTTCAGAGTGATGTTTTTTTAGTACAATCACGGAATATTTTTTTTATATTACAGTACCAATTGTAAAAATTAAAAAAAAATGTTAAAAATATCAACGTAACTAATATTACAAAAAAATAGTGTGTGTGACTCGATAGAAGTCACTACAAATTTCACGTTTGAAAAATAATTTAAATTCTATTTTAGTTTGACAAAAACTTTAAACTGTTATTTATTTCTAAGTTAGTCTCTTGTGTCTTTATAACATATAATACATATAATTCAAATTTTCTTCATATGGATTCAGAGCGTGTTTGTGTACGTGAACGGTAGCGGAAAATCGCTGCGGCTAAAAAATGCATCGTTACCACATGGTCTACGCACACAAGCGAAATGACGTCACACATCCGTGTGCGCTCGGTTCTCAACGAATCGAGGAGAGCAGTAAAGCATGTCGAGCCTGCGCAGTAAAGCGCGCGCGCGATTTTTACGCACACATGGACATCTGCCTCACTTACTGTCTCGCATATAGCTCTGGCTATCCGTGTGACGGCTCGTGCTCGGCGCGAGGCTGCCAATGTTTTCCCGGCGTGAAGGATCTGAAGGAAAAAAACATGTTCGATCCTTTCGATAAACTTTCAATATATTACACTATATATCTTTTCTGAATTTACAGTAAATCAACTTTTGTTATCGTCAATAATTTGCAAGAAATCATTGTTTAAAGTTTTCGTGTGTTTCATATTACATGGTTTGTAAAGCAGACTCGTAAGCAACAAACGTAGTCGAGCAGACAAGGTGAAAGGAACTCTGAGCGTCACGCGTTCGAGCCCCGGTATTATTTCAAAGTTTTTTTTTACAAATTTTTTTATAATTTAAAATTCAGAATAAATTAAAACGTAATATAGAAATAGGTCATAAGGGTCAAAAATGTYCTTGATAAAAAAAAATTAGAAACTTTAAATGAATTTAATGAAATTTTCGATATTTAATGAAAAGAACAATAGAGACTAATTACAAGCACAATATTTGTTATTAACGTACACGTATACATAAGCGAGTTATTGCATATTTGCCGAATTTTAATTAAAAAAGTATATACAGAATGTTCTAGACTACCCATACATCTCTTTTGAGATGAAGAGAAATAATTTTTGTCAAAAATCTTTGAAATTTAC
>JANQDE010001403.1:3924-17093 GCA_037157785.1 Cephalotes varians
GAGACTACATATATGTATATGTATATCAACGTAAATTCTTACGTGCTTTAATACTTGAAGAAATTTATGGAACTAAGAACGTCTATTATTTTAATTCAAAGATATGTAATAGAACGAATGGAAAAGATAACGGTTTTATGTGGACAGAACAATGCTTGTACAATTCGAATTTCACAAACTATGTTGACGTTTTTTAATCTAACGTTCAAAATTGGAAAAAAAAAATATTGTCAAAAAAAAAAAAAATAAAGTAAATGCTCTCCCACTTAATAAGAGCTTGTCAGTATGTGACATCGTTCGTTGAAATTACGGTAATACATCCTTTTCCACGAGAAGGAAAAAGGATCGGAACTCGCAGTGGTTTTCGGCAAAGCAATGTGAAACAGTCTATTTTCGATACTTGGGAATATTGCGGAACTCATAAAGACATTCGGTAGTGAAATTCGTACAATCATCTGGATCGTGACTACTCCAGTGGGTGAATCTCGGCAACCCCTTTAATAATTATTACAGCCTCTGGGATAATCGCGATCCCGTAATAATCTCAAAATAAAATAATATCCACCTTCTTACAGAAGCTTGTTTCATTTGAAAGCTATACAACGTTTCTCTAAACAGTTCCAAATAGCCTAAAATGCAAAAATTTGACGTTTTTCATGAAATCGATGATATTCGGAACAAGTATGATATAGAGAAACATCATATTTACATATCCTTCCTGAATTGAAGGAGGAAGCTTGTTTCATTAGAAACCGATTCAGTGTTTCTCTAAATAGTTCCAAATAGCCTAAAATGCAAAAATTTGATGTTTTTCGTGAAATCGAAGGTATTCAGAACAAGTATGATATAGAGAAACGTCATATTTACATATATTTCGCCAATTGAAAATGGAAACTTGTTTCATTTGACTGTGTCACGTCTCGGTAGGAAATGAGACAAATATTATGTTACTTTACCGTCGCGCCTCAGCGTTCGGGTTGAGCTGCTTTCTTTTATTTTTGGTCTACCTGCATACACCGGTACTACCAGGGAGAGCCAATCGCCTTGGAGGAATGGGGACTGAGAATCAGGGTAGTTGAATAAAGAAATTGTAAGGATTTTTTTAAATTAACACTTTATGGATATTAAAATTGGGTATAAATCCGTCTCATAGGATTCTTTGTAAGGGGAATATTATTTTGCAACACCGTATATGTAAGTAGTTAATAAGAATATAAATGAAGAGATTGCGCTAGATGATTAGTTCGTAAGGAACTGTAATAGAAGATCGTCATAAATGAATTCAACTTAAGAGGAAGTCTTATATGGAAGGTAGTATGTAGCAGAAGAGGTAGAATTTTAATTAAATTATAACGTTACGCTTGCAATGCAAGTATCTGAAGCGTTACGAATGGTTAAAAATTAAGTCGAGGATTTAAGGTAATATACTTCCTTTATTTCTTTTCAACTTGCTTAGCTGGAGTATTAGAATAGATTTCAAAGTATAGGGCGATGAAACTAATGATGTAGGTTAACACTGAAGGCGGATCTTGCGTACTTTTCGAGGTTTATAAATATTCTGCTTAAATTTAATTGATACTCCGCGTCCGGATTTAAGGGCTCTAAATGAAAGGAAACTCCGTTATGCGGAGGATAGAGGAACTCTGGAGATTCGTACAAAATTTCTATATCGCGCTGTCATCGAGATTTTGAAAGTCTTCTTTAGTTAGATCTATTTAGTTAGATCTATTAAAGGAACCGCGGGATTGAGATTTTCAATTCCGGCAATTCTCTGCGTTGAGGAGATACTTGAGCTGTCGGTCGATTCAATTCTATAAACCTTCCTGTCTCCTGAGCTGTGCGGAGTTGAGCGCGCTGGATCCTCTCTTTCTTTTTACGTTCTGTCCGGTGATGATTTTTCTTTATCATCTAACAAGAGAATTATTGGTTAATTACGGACGCTTGAGCGAGCAGTAGAACGACTCAGTTAAGCGAAAGCATAGGAATGGAATTAGTTGAAACCCAGTAAATGTAAGAAAGATTCTGCTGGCAAAGTAGTGGGAAATAATTGGTTTGACAAGCGGCTAAGAAGTTGAAGGTTGGTAAGGATGGGTAACTTTATTGAGCACAGATTTACTCGGTTAAGCCCATCAGAAATCAGTGAATAATTGAGGAAACGCTTAGTAGAGCGTGGAAACGCTCAGTTAAGCAAGTAAGGATTAATCAATAGAAAGCTTGATTGAGCGTAAACGCTCGATTAAGCATCTATGGAAATAATAAAGGAAGCTAGATCGAGCATAGAAACGTTCTGTTAAGCATATGTATAATGAAAGGAAGGCTTAGTCGAAGAGAAATGCTCAGTTAAGCTTAGGTAGGATGGAATTAATAAATGAATAAAGGAAGCTAAGTCAAGCATAAAAATGCTCAATTAAGCTTGTGGTTGTAAGGTTAGGAGTTGTTGAGACTGGCAAACGGAATTGCTCAGTAAAGCTTCGAGACGCTCGGTTATGCAAATAAAGGAATAATGTTGGAAAGAGCTTGATAGAGCGTGGAGACGTTCAGTTAAGCGTGCAGTGGTAATGTTGAATGGTAATAGCGAAGCTAAATAGAGCATAGAGTCGCTCAGTTAAGCAGAGGTTGGAAAATGTTAATAAATTGAAAATAACTTCCGGTAGGATGATTGAATAGCTTGAAAGTAATCGAAAGTCGGAATAGTAACCCAGAGGAAAATATGCAATGTGCCAGCGATCAAGCGAATGTCACAATGTGGTACTCACTTTTGGGTACATAGTTTCAAAGCTTATCGTAAGTTAAGGTTCTCAAAGATTTGGCACCTGTCAAATCAGGCAACAATATGAATTTGGCAAATCTATTTATTCCATATAATATCGTTAAGTATTAAAAGTGCAAGCAGGCAGAATAAGTGACGCAGTCACAGTATTAAGTATGATCAAATGAAAGCGCAATAATATAAGGTATGAGCGTAATACAGTATAATTCAGTATAATATTTTATTAATGATAAAAGAATCTCTGATATAACATAAGGTGTCACAACAAGTAATGTTAAAACGAAATAAAATTCGAGTTGGTATGCAATAGGAGTGAGTCAATTCACAGTTACAGTGTTCAAATAATAAAAGATTGAAGTTTCAAAGATGTAAGATAAAAATTGACAGTTGTGATTGTAATTTGAAATTAAAATTGGTAATAGAATAGTATAATATAGTTTTTTAATGTTATTAGCAAGTATTTATTCAAAGAATGAAGATTCAAATGAAGATTGATTTGATTTAAGATTGGTTGAACATTAATTTAAGATTGAATATTATATATGGTTATTCAAGAAATGATAGTTCAAATTAATTTTGAAGTATTCAAGAAATGATAGTTCAAATTAATTTTAAAAGAGAAGTTGAATTCAGTAAAAGGTAGCAAGTATTGTTGGACGAGTTGGTGGTTTCACAAAAGAAATCAGAGTATATTGTACGATGATAGAAATAGTAACAATTGTAAATCAGAGAAAGTAGTAACAACAGTGAAACCTACTTACAAGTGCGCTTAGTAATAGAGCCTCGGCTTATGACACTTGAGAGTGGCAGGTATGGAAAAGCAGCAGGCTTGATCCTCGGGTAGCACTGACTCTATTTTAAGGTTCAAGTATAACGGAGCTATCGCTATAGTAGGCGAAGAGGACCGCCAACTGACAATCTGACTTTGCTCTTGAGAATCCAACCGATCTGACGCTGCGGCTCTCTGTGCACGGCGTGCACTGCACGCTGTTATAAAGACAATTGCACAGGGAATGGCGACTCGAGCGGCCGTCCGAAATACAGTGAGTGGGGATTACGCTTCGCGCTCTAAGTTAACAGTAGTAGGGATAGCGCGTGGTACTCTAAGTGGGGACTGAGCGTGGGCCCAAGTCGCCATGATGGGGACGACGAGCGATACGGCTTACATACGGTACATTAATTTCAATATAATATATGCTTAAAATTATTAATTAATTAATTATACAATACAATTAGTTAGTGCCGTTGGTTGTATTCTTCTCTTAACAAACGTTACATGTTAGCTGGCTAAGAAGTTAAATGGATTAAACGATTGTAACAATTGAAATACGTGTTGTAGCTAAGAGAAGAATTAAAAGATTATTAATTTATTCTCCTTTAATAAAAAGAATGGTTTTGAACAATAGTCTTTTAGTTATTTCAATTAGATTAATATTGGGATTTGGTTGGAGGGGGTGAGAGTGATTGTGTGGTGCGAAGCGATAGAGCGTAAAGAAAGGACGATTCTAGCGATAGAATAGAAGAGTGCGAAGGCAGAGTAGAGGAAATAGAGAGTAGGATAGTCGGAGAGGAAGAGTAAGTGGAGGGAAGGAAGAAAGAGAAGGAGGATAGAAACAGAGGAGGAGAGAACAGGGTAAGTGCGACACGAGGATAGGTTATGGCGAGTAAGAAAGAGGATTGCGTGGGAAACGCGAGCGGCACAAGAACGGTCGGTAAAGCAGGGAAGGTAAGAATAGAAGGGAGGCAAAGTAGGCTAGCGACAGAAGAGAAGGATGGAGGGAAAAGAGTGACGTTTAAGTTAGAGGAGAGGAAGGAGGAAGCAGACAAACAGGAGGTAGGATCGGAAGGTTTGACGGACATAAGGGCAATGATAAATCAGATAGTTAGGAGGGAAATAAAGGAGAATTTGAAGGAACAGGAAGAAATTAAGGAAAGAGATAGAAGAGCTGAAGACGGACGTAAGGAAGAGAGAGGAGAGAGTGGAAGGCTTAAGAAAAGAGGAAGGAAGATGGGAGATGAAATGGGAGGAAGTAAGGGAAAGATTTGAGAAATTGGAAAAGGATTTATTTGAGAAGGTGGATAAGAGAATGGAGGAGCTGTGCAGGGAACAGGCAGGAGAGGAAGAGAAGGTAGTAAGCGAAGTTAGGACAAGAGAAGATTCAAGTAGTGAAGACGAAAGAGGGTTATCATGGTCTAAGGGAAGCAGAAATTATGATAGTACAGGGACGATGTGGAGTGAGGATAGGTTAAGCAGTAGAGAGGTAGATAAAATCAGGAAATGGGTGAATGAAAAAGAAAGAAAAAGATAGAAGTAGGGACTGGATAAAAGATCTAATTAAAAATAAGTTGGGGTGGATTGCGAAGTGAGGGAGATAAAGAGAAGCGGACCAGTGATTGTAGCAAGAATAGAGGGAGAGGAAGGAAAGAAAGAAATAATGAAGAACAAATATAAACTAAAAGGAGAAAGGATATTCATTGAAAATGAGACTTAATGAAGAAAGAAAGGTACAGGAGAAGATGAGTAGATGGGCTAGGGAAAAGAGAGTAGGAGGGAGGTTAAGGTTGGAAGAGGAAGGGTAAAAGTAGGAAGCAGGATCACGTGGGAAGAGATTGAGAGGGAGGAGAGCGGAAGGGAAGAGGAAAGAAGAGGAGAGAAGGAGGGGGAGGGAAGGGAGAATAGAAATTTTGCGTAGGCCAAGAAGGGAGAGGAAGAGAGGGGAGAGAGGGTGGAATAAGAGAGAAGGAAAGGAAAGAGAGAGAGGTTTTATTTTGGAACGTGGGAGGTTGGGAAAAAAAGACGAGGAGTTCTGGGATTACGTAAGAGAAAGTGATTTCGTAGGGTTAGTGGAAACATGGATGGAAAGAAAAGGATGGGAACAAATAAGGGGTTGGCTACCGAACTCGCACGAATGGGGTTACAGGGAAGCGAGGAAGGAAAAAAGAAAAGGAAGGGCGAAAGGGGGAATGTTGATAGGAAGAAAGAGAGGATGGGGAGAAGGGGACAGGGATGGGACGGGGGAGGAAAAAGAAGGGGTGACGATGACGGTAATTAGAGAAAGATGGGAGAAGTGGGTGAAGTCACAGTATACAATAGAGGAGAATGGAAAGAGCTAGAAAAAAAATTGGAAGAGATATTAGGAGAAATTGAAGACATAGAGGAAAGCATATTGATTATTGGGAGAGACTTTAATATAAGGACAGGGGAACTAGGTGGCGGAAATGAGGGAGAGGAAGATAGAAGGTCGAGGGATAGGATAGTAAGTAACAGTGGAAAGAACCTTATAGGATGGATACAAGATAAAGGATGGTACATACTGAATGGGAGGACGAAAGGAGACTGGAGGGGGGAATTTACATATGCAGGAGCGAGGGGTAGCATAGTTATAGACTACGTGTTTGTAAATGAAAGAGCGATGGATAGGATTATAGAGTTTAAGATAGAGAGTAGAGTAGACTCGGATCACATGCCCCTGCGAGTGAGATTAAAGAAGAAAGAGGAGGACCCTAAGGAAGAAGAAGGAAAGGAAGAGGAAGGAACGAGAAGGTATCGAATGAAGGAAAGGATAAGCTGGAGTGAAGAGGCGATAGAGAAATATAGGGAAACTACAGACCTAGTGGAGCAAGAGGAAGGACAAGAAAGTTGGTCAGTGGAAGAAAGATGGCAGAAGATGAAGAGATGGTAGAAAAAGCCATTGTCAAGAGGAAGTACAAAGTAAGAAGAAGGAAAATAGAATTCAAAGACTGGTGGGACAGAGAGTGCACTAATAGGAAAAGAAGACTACAGAGGCACTATAAACAATGGATGAAAGGGAAGAGGAAATTGGCTAAGATTATGGAAGAAAAGAGGAAGTACAGAAACTTCTTAGAGGAAAAACAGAGGAAGAGAAGAGATGAGGAAGAAAAAGAACTAAAAAATATAAAGAAGGAAGCAGAGGTATGGAAATTTATAAACAAGAAGAGAGGAAGAGGACCGAGAATAGAAGGAGAAATAGATGCGGAAGGGAACATTTTAAAAAGTTACTGGAAGGAAAGGATCGGGAAAAAGGAAAAGAAGGCTTAGTGAAGGAAGAAGGGGACAAAGAGACGGAAGAGGAGAGCATCGAGGATAATATCCAAGAAGAAGAAATCAGAGAAGTGGTAAGGAAAATGAAAAGGAAGAAAGCTGCGGGCGTGGATGGGATACCGATGGAGGCGTGGAGATTTGCGGGAGGAGGACTTTGGACTGTCTGGTGAAATTACTGAGGCAGATATGGGAAGAAGGAGAGATACTAGAGGATTGGAGGAAAGGAATAGTGGTGCCGATCTACAAGAAGGGGGACCCGAGCTTACCGAATAATTACAGGGGGGTCTCACTCTTGTGCACGGCATACAAGATTTATACGGAACTAATTAGAAAAAGATTGGAAAGAGAGGTGGAAAGGAGAAAGGGGATACCGGAGATCCAGATGGGATTTAGAAGAGGAAGGTCAACGGTTAACAATGTCTTCATCCTAAATCATTTGGTGTAAAGAGGAAAGAAGACAAGGGAGAAGAATAAAAAGATCTACGCACTCTTCGCAGACCTAAAGGCAGTCTTTGATAATGTGGACAGAGATACTCTATGGGAAATCCTGAAGAAGTTGAAGATAAGGGAAGTACTAAGGAAAAAAATAGAGAAGATATATGAGAGAACCGAAGTACTGATGAGAACAGAGGGAGGAATGACGGAGGAGTTTGAGACGAGGAAACGAGTCAGGCAGGGGTGTGTTCTGAGTCCATTACTGTTCAACATGTACATAGCGGAAATAGATATAGAATTTAAGAAGAGAGGGATAGAAGGGGTGAAGATAGGAAAGGAAAGAGTATGGAATCTAGCGTACGCCGACGATATCGTATTACTAGCAATGAATAAGGAAGCGATGAAGGATATGTTGGTCACGTTCGGGAACTTTGTAAAGGCAAGGAAACTAGTTAAGTGTGGAGAAAACGAAGGTACTGGTTTTTATTAGGAGGAGGAATGAGAGGAAGGAGGTATGGAAATGGAAAGGCAGAGAGATAGAAGAGGTGCAAGGTTTTAAATACTTAGGTTTTCTTTTGGACAGAGAGGGAGGATTTAAGGAACATATCAAGGAATTAGCTAGAAAAGGAAGGAGAGTGCTTAGGAAAGTATGAGGACTGGGGGAGAGATTATGTAGAGATGATGTAATAAGGAGATGTTGTTTAAGTATCTAGTGCAAAGTGTCATAAGTTACGGAATAGAGAGAGAGCTATGGGGTTGGGAAGAGAGAACAGAGCTAGAAAGGATTATGATGGACTACATCAGATGGATTTTTAGGTTGGATTTTTGCACATCCAGATATATAATGAATAGAGAAATAGGAATAGAAAAATTAAAAATAGGATGGGGCATGAGGGCACTAAGATTTGAGGAAAAGGCAAGGACAAGTGAAATAGAACTGGTTAGAGAATGTTGGAAGGAGAAAAAAAAGGAGGGATGGAAAGACACATATGGAACTGAGAGGAAAAGGTTTTACAATAGCTAGAGAGGAAGGAAAGAGAAATGAGAGAAAGGGAAAGGGAAAGAACTAGGGAGGAAGGCGAGATTAAAATAGCAGAGGCTAGGTATAACAAGAGATACAAGGAGATATTAGCAGAGGAAGGGATACCCAGATACCTCAAGAGAAGTAACCTAGAGAACGAGATAAGAGGGGATAGGATAAGAGCGTTAATGAAGTTGAGATGCGGGAATTTAGAGGAATGGAATAAATTTTGGATAGAAGAGGATAGGAGAAAATGCAAATTTTGTGGAAAGGGTAGAGACAATATGGAACACTATGTAGAGGAGTGCAGAGTGACTAGGGAATGGTTTAGTGGGCTAGGTGACAATAAAAAAGAGAGGTGGGATAGGATATGGAGTGAAGACCTGGACGAAGAAAAGGGAGAAGTGTTAATAAGGATATGGAAGAGAAAAGAAAAAAGAAAGGCGGAGCGCTTAATCTTAAGGGGGTAGTAGGCGAAAAACAGCCTTTTTATCGCAATTTTTTTTTTCATGGTAGATTTTATTCAAATGATCTGAAATTAACATATAATATAAAGAAATTCTCGCAGATAATGAAAAAATTTTCTTTTTTTTTTTTTTAAATAAAATCCGGCCGTGGCACGGCTGCCTGAAGAGAGCCCTTTTCTTTTCTGGCGTCCACGATTTCTCGAGTTTGGCACATCTAAAAGAAAAAAATCAAGAAGATTGTTATAAAGTACGTGTCTGGCTATCGCATGAACCACTATGAGCAAAAAATATTGAAAAATAAAAAAATGGTGGGCTTTTGAATTTTTTTTTCAATTTTTTGCATTTTTTTGCAACGTTAAATGTTTAGAAATGTTGTTTAATATTGATGAAAAATTTTGATAGAGGTTCATACCAAAACCATGTATCTGATGAACATGTATGTACAATTTGAGCCCGATCGGCTGAGTAGTTCATCCATAATCGTGGACGCCAGCTCAAAAAAAAAGTTTCGAGAAAAACGCGTTCAAAGTTTGAGGTCATAAAAATACGCTTAAGATCGAAAAAAATAAGGAAAATCGTCTTACACTCAATCGGCAATGCCTGGTCCATACAATATCCTTTCAGTATCTTCGTAATATTCATTTTCTATTGTTTTTTCATGTCGAATTTGCAAAATTCACAATGAAATACCCTATACACAATGAAATACCCTATACACAATGAAATACAGTATGGTCGATGTTTACTTCGAAGTCATCGGCTACCCTCGCTATTTTCTGGGCCGAGGCACTCGTGTTTTGCACATCACGTTCACTTGTGAATTGATTGCCACTAAAAGATATTTTTTTTGAACGAGATGGCCTCGTCGTGTTGGCTTTGTTGCTTTTCCTATCCATGTTCCTCCTATCCAAAAACTGCTTCAAAACGCAAAGTAACGCATTCCGGACTCCGAAACACGCACACAACAAATAAGCAATGAAAAAATTACAGAAACATGTGCTCTATTACAGCACCGAGTGTATAAACAGAGAATATACAAAATATATAGAAAATATATCCAGAGCAGTACTATACGAAGGCTCGCTCGACACGCCAGGCGTACGTTTCGCGCGCTCCGGTACCTTGTGCCATATTTCGTTTTTCAACCCTCTTTGGGGACGCTCTAAGGGAAAAGAAGGTTTCTACCTTATATATATAGGTATAAAGTAAGTAAAAATGAAAAAAAAAAATCAATTTTTTTCCCCTACTACCCCCTTAAGAGATTAGAGACAAGGTAGAGACAAGAGAGCGAGAGGAAGAAGACTAAAGGTACAATTTCATGCAGCGAAGAAAAGCCAGCGTTTTACCCCCACTCCCACTCAATGCAAAGCAGCGTTGAAAAGCTAACGCTATCGCCTCCTTCCTTTTCATGGAGCGAAGAAAAGCCAGCGTTTTATCCCCACTCCACTTCAATGCAAAGCAGCRTTGATTGGCGTTGAAGTGAAGACTTTTGTAGCGTCAAGTGTACTGTAGTTTAAAAATTATCAATTATCAATTTTTAAAAATGCTAAAAAGTGTGAAAAATGTTCTTTCAGCYATAGTTTTTTAAAAATTGATTATTCGTGTATATAATATCGTGAATATTGTATTACATAGTATAATTTCTTTCACCGGCTTTTCTMGCATTACTTCGCTGTTAGTTGGATAAATCGAACTTTGAGCGTGACTTCGCTGATACAGCCATTTTGGCGAAAATTGATAAGGTGGGGGTAAAACGCTGGCTTTTCTTCGCTGCATGAAATTGTACCTTAATGGTAGAATAGGAATGAGCGACATAGCGAGCGGTAGGGGTTAAGTGTTGTAAAAGAGCGTGTGTGAGAAAGAATAGAAGAATGAGTGAGGTAGGGAACAAATTTTGTAAGTCCCTTCTTGGCATGTAATGCTTGAAGTGTATAAATTTATCTAGGAATTAGATTAATATTTTTATCGAATATATTCGTAAAATCAAAGTTCGCAGTTTGTATTTAGCAAAATAAGCAAGAGAATAAATTAGTAATTGCAAGGATATTAATATTAAAGTAAGGATATTAATATTAACTATATTAATTAACAGTTCGTGTAGCGAAATTATAATGGAAATTTACTGCGAAGGTTCTAGAACGATTCGAATGTTCTAGAACGTTCTTTGTTCATTCTATTGTGTTGCGCAAATAAGACTTATTGCCAATGAAGGCATCAGGTTTTATATATCCAATCACTCGAAGAAAGAAACACGTTTGTAAACACAACGCATTAAATTTACTCGCGGCAAGCAATCGACTGACTTTATTGATTATGGGTATGTGCATACAGTCCATTCAGCGCTACAAATACTTCGAAGCATTTGATTGGTTAATCGGACACTTGGAAGCATTGCTTTCAGCAGACAAAGCAGATCAGTAAGCGCTCAATAATTCTTTAATGTGATTGGTTCTTGCCTTTAGACCTTTGCTGAATCTAAGTGTAGAAACCAATCGTAATAAAGAATCACTAAGCGCTTTGTGTTTACAAACGTGTTTTTTTTGTCGAGTGATTTGGATTAAAGATTAATCGGTTATTAATCGATTGTGATTAACAGTGAATAGATTTGTTAATAAAGAATTTTCATTTTATCGATCACGTGCGAGGGTAAATCCGTAAATTTTATTGATACACGCGCGATGAAATTTATTAAAAAAGGATTACTTCTGTGATTACTGTGTTGATTATTGTGATTGTGCGTAACGTGTTTCGTTATTTGAGTAATTYTCARTCGCCGAAAAATAAACTGATAAGCAATTACCGATTCGTGCGTAAATCAAGTGCGTGGGTAGGTAAATTCGTGAACGTGTCGGTACAATTTATAAAAGATATAAAAAGTTTGAGCTTATACACAATGTGAATTAGTTGAAAACGTGTGATCCCTCCAGCCACCAAGAAATTAATCATCTTATTCAGACAACATCAGTATGAAGACATCGAAACTCTACAAGGTAATAGTGACTGAGAGAGAGAGAAAGAGAGAGAGAGAGGGGGAGAGAGAGAGAGAGAGAGAGAGAGAGAGAGTGTGTGTGTGTGTGTGTGTGTGTGTGCGCGTGCGCGCGTGTGTGTGTGTGTGAACGCGATGTGTTTTTATGTTCGTCAGTTGCTTGCAACACGTCGCGTATTGCAACCAGCTGATCGCAGTAAGCGCCCCGCATAACGACTCGTGTCAGGCGATGGATTGCGCCGTCCCTGCCTACCATCTGTAATCGGTCCGTAACAAGCTAATTATTTCCTTTTATAATTTAAGTTTCGGATAAAGTTTTGCCAAAGGAAAAATCGTTTCAAAATTAAGTCAGGAATACGTCTTTACAAGGACACCGGAATTATTTCGAATCAACCTGTATATAGAATGGCGAATTTTGCACATAGAAATCATTTGGCTTTATGAACCGTTCTAATGATTGTAATTAATGGTTATAATTAATTTAAATGAATTCTTCTCGTTATATTTGCAGCACAGATTGCATTATTCAATGAATGATTTTAATTGTTGCTTGTTAATTAATATTAAATTAAGAATATGACCCTCATTGGAATACGTCCAATTTCACGAAAAACGTCAAATTTTAGCACTTAGAGCCATTTCGAACTTTAGAGAAACGCTGAATCGATTTCAATAGAAACAAGCATCTTCCTTATATTTTCGCGAAACTTGTATAAATTCGACGTTTCTCTTTATCGGACGTGATCGGAATACGTAAAATTTCACGAAAAACGTCAAATTTTTGAACTTTAAGCCGTTTGAGACTGTTTAGAGAAACGTTGAATCGATTTCAGTTGAAACGAGCAACTTCTTTCTATTTTCGCGAAAGGTATATAAATTCGACGATTCTCTTTATCGGACGTGTTCGGAATACGTAAAATTTCACGAAAAACGTCAAATTTTTGAATTTTAAGCCATTTGGGACTGTTTAGAGAAACGTTGAATCGATTTCAATTGAAACGAGCGTCCTCCTTCTATTTTCGCGAAAGACAAGTAAATTCGACGTTTCTCTTAATCGGACGTGTTCGGAATACGTTAACTTTCACGAAAAACGTCAAATTTTTGAATTTTAAGACATTTGGGACTGTTTAGAGAAACGTTGAATCGATTTCAGTTGAAACGAGCATCCTCCTTCTACTTTCGCGAAAGCAAAGTAAATTCGACGTTTCTCTTAATCGGACGTGTTCGGAATACGTAAAATTTCACGAAAAACGTCAATTTTTTGAATTTTAAGCCATTTGGGACTGTTTAGAGAAACGTTGAATCGATTTCAATTGAAACGGGCATCCTCCTTCTACTTTCGCGAAAGTAATGTAAATTCGATGGATTCTCTTTATCGGACGTGTTCGGAATACGTAAAATTTCACGAAAAAAGTCAAATTTTTGAA
>JANQDE010001404.1:0-14410 GCA_037157785.1 Cephalotes varians
AAAGATCATTTTTATAGCGTTGTCACTACTTGCCCCATGGCGTGTCAACAACTACCCCGGTGCAGGGAAGATAGTGACAGATGCAGTTATCAACTTCAGTCATTCTCGTGTCTTTATTTGAGAAAATTCTGTGTAAATTGCGTTCTTAATAGCAGAAGGTCTAAACTAAACACCACAGTGAGAAAACACGGTATTTTGGCGTTCTTTTAACAACAATAAGAGAAATCCAAAAAGCGTCACTATCATCCCCACTTTCCCTTAACTTGATATTATTCGCACTTCACCGGCCCATCGCGGCAATGGCTTACGCGTAACGACGTCGAGCGTCTCGGGTTTCGGAGGTAGCATATGATCACTCGTGTGCTCGTGAAACTCGGCGATGGCCTTACGTGACGTGTGTATTTCTGATTTTGGACTGCCCGTCTCGCGTTGGCGGTTCTTCCTTTTAAACCCTGTATTTCAGGTGATTGATCGGCCCGGGCGGTCATCGTCCCGGTGCTGATTAAGGAAATCAGAGGTTTATTGCAAAAGTGTCAGTTCAAAGTCGAAGTGCAAGCGAAGACTTTATAATTGAAGTTTTAGCTTGCACTTTCGCAATCGCCTTCGTAAGGATCATCTTACAAAAATCTTCCGCTTCCGCAGTGGTCTTCGCGCGATCGCTAATTCTTGCTGCATGGACATTTCGGTTGCCATGCGATTCACTTACTTTAATATTTAATATTTAATATTTATATAGCCTTTCGGGCTATAACAGTACTTTCATACGCTGAGGATGGCTTACAGGAAAGCCGAAACGTCTGTAAATATATATAATAAATTACATTAATTGATTACGCTCTGTTAACTGCGGCATTGCTCTTATTGGTCCTTTTAAGATTAATTGATTATTATCAATTTTCTTCTCTTCTACTTTTTTTCCAACAGAAACAGCGCATTAAATTTGATTTGCACCGAAATAGAATCGAATTGAAGGTTCCGATAGAAACTAGATCAATGTCTTTTCAATATCATAAGAAAAATAATAAGCTTATAATTTCAAATAACATCGATATTCTTATTAATATAAGAATTAATAATTATTTATCTATTAATATTATTTATCTAAAAATTAATAATCCAAAAAAATTAATGATTATTAGTACTAGTATTAGTAATATATAAAACAAAAAAGCACTATATATGCGATGGTACGAGAAAGATATTGTTAGCAATATTTATTTCTATTTTCTCATATTTCATAACTCTATCTCCATTTTTATTTTCACATTTGCATTTTTTATGCTTTTTCTCTTTGATGATGTGTCAGTACTAGTAATCGCCTCCAGCAAGATCTAATATAATTAATTTATAAGAATTTATTACTTTTAAGAATATCTTGCTTCTATTTTCTTTAATATTACCATTATCTTATTCTATATAATGTAATTTGCTTCATTTTTTCTGAATCCTTCAATCGTTTCTTAGATTCCTATAATAAAAAGTTCTTATAATGAAAAGAAATGTATGTCGAGAGGTTCCAGGTTCGATCCCTGGCTGAGGTGTTATTTTTTTGTAACAAATTCTTCATAATATTCGGGGGGAATAAGGGATTGAGATGCTTGTTAGCATCGATATTATTAAATTGATTATCAATTTAATATTTGTGATATTAAATCCTTGTTCATCTCAAGACTGTGTTTTAAGACCGGAAATTTATTCGGCGCGCAGTTGAACTTGAGATATGTATACAAATTCACATAAGAAACATAGCACGAAGACTTAGCTTTGACCGTCTAGCGCACAATTAATTAATTATTGTGTTTTCATATATCGGTCTGGATTCTATTCTTATTTAGAAATGTATGTATATTTACATGTATTTATAATATTACAAAAAAATTTGCATTATTATATGATTTCTGAAATTTTCTGTGTATTACAATTAATTAAAATATAATAATCTTTTGACGACAGAACAATTAATAATTTTAATCGGTTTTAACCAATAATTAAATTTACAAATATAACGAAAAATAATTTTAAGAGTAATAAAAATATAATTAATACCTCGTAAATCCATACAATGCGTCCTTCCTTCTTGTTAGAGCTCTTTTTACCTTTAATCCAAATTTGAAGAACGGTTCAATACTAAAATTATGTATAAATTAATAGATCCGCCAATCCAGGAAAATGGGATTAATATACATACACAGAAACTTAAAGGCGATTACGACAGGAAATTAAATAATGAGTAGCCTCGGCCATATAGTGACGTTAAGTACTTAGATTGCTTTATCGCATTGTCGTCAATTTTGTCGAATTCTACACTTTTTACTTACAGAAAACCTAGCTATTTACAACATCCTAAAGAACGTACTCAAATTGCGAAGAAGACATTTTTATGTTGAGCGTTCCGACTAATCTATCATCGATTCTCTGCAAGCAAAATTTGTTTCATTACACAAGTAAGAATTTCTATATTGACTTTGAATAACAGACTTACACAAATGATTTTAGACTTTACTTTTTTCAATTATATACAACATGACTGCATGCACTGCAAGATTTTATAATAATATAATAATCAAACGTTTATAAAAGATCGCTTCCTGAGTGTTTCATCCAGTTCTCTGCAGCTGCATGGCTGTGCCATGATAAGCGATTGCTCGTTCTTTCTTGTCTCTATGAATTAAAATTTAAAGGAACTAAAATAAATATCAACCTCGAAATTTTTTACCTTTACGAAATAACTTATTGTTACGTCCTGTGGACTCCACGATTCTTTTCTTTCAAAGAGATCTGGTCATCGTCATGATTCTTAAACATACGCGAGAGAATCGAATGTGATCCATTTGCCTACAATTCTCAAGCCTCTTTTCGAATAACGGACTCATTCGTTCTTCTCAAAAACTCATAAAAGTCGCTTAAGAAAAATATCAATTAAAAGGTTGCGTTGTTTGAGAAGCGATAAAAACTGAAGCTCAGAGCCTGTGGTCTCTAGAAAACCAAACAAAAATATCACAGAATATTCTTTCTCTAGGAAAAAGTAAACAGAGATATGAACGCTGCAACCGATTGTAACAAGTGACCAAAAGTGTCACTTGATATAGAATTCATATTGAGATAAGCTGTTGCAGGCGCCTAAGAATCATAAAACGAAAAGATAACACTTTAAGACTAAGAACCGAGCTTTTGTTTGTCGCTATCCGACACCGCACTCACGATCAGCGACGAGATCTTGTTGCTTTCAATAACTCTAAGGAGCTATAAACATAAGAAAGACTTACACACGACACAAGGATAACAAATCTTAACTAACTCCCACCTACTAATCATCCCCCTTTTTCCTCGACAATGCCTTTCGAATTTTGACCAATCCTAAGACAGAAAACAGTCAGGGTAAACTATTTCCAATTTACTTTGCCAAATCCTGGACTGTGAATGGAGGCAACTCCATAAAAAACTTCCCAATCAAAATTTAAGAAATTAAAAAGTGTATGCCCAAAAAAAGGATTTCACCAACCAAAATCCTATCCGACCGACATGGCACACCCCATAGGAACGGAAGGATTCCTATATAAGTCGCGACATCGTAAGATTCGCTCTCATTTTTTTTTTCACTCATTCGCACATTTTCTCATTTTTTCTGAGTTCTTTTTTTCGTCGTACTAACGGGTTTTTTGTCCGAGTACTTTGTCTGTTTGTGATAAGAGTTGTACTCTTTGTTCGGAAGTGCATAGCGACTAATTAACGTTCACGCACTAGTTGACGACACCAGTTCTTCCACGCATACCACCCACCACAATCAGGGGACCCACAGGCAGACCTCTCGAACGAACTATAGCCATCCGCAAGCTCTCAGATCCGCATCAATAGTAAGTCGCTCCACATGTACATATACGTATTTATATATATTGTTTATTTAAATCCCGGATTTCTCTTTTATATACGTATACCTCTCGGGTTCTATAACAATCTCAATTCACGAATCTTTCTCTTTTTCATTATGCTTTCGTTATGCGTTTCAATTCCTAACTACCATTAATTACCTCCTCGATCCTTCCTTGGAGTTCACTAGCTGCTGATGAACTCATTCCTTATTCCCGTTTCCCTAACATTCATCAATAATATTCGATGAATTTCTTTTAACATTAATCCATAAAACAGAGGATCACCAATTTGGCGAACCTCGATCTTTCCTTTGAGTTCACTAGCTCTGATGAACTCGTTCCTTATTCTCATTTCCCTAAAGTTCATCGGTAATATTCGATGAATTTGATTCCACATTAATCCATAAAATAGAGGGTCACCAATTTGGCGAATCTCGATCCTTCCGTCGAGTTCACTAGCTTCGCAGATGAACTCGTTCTTTGTTCTTACCTCCCTCAAGGTTCATGGATAATATCCAATGAACTTAAACTCATTTCCGATTTCAAAGGGTTAACTATTATGGAACCTCTTATCCCTTTCTCCATCCATCCTACCCTTTCCCTCTGATACTACCTAGTAAACTTATAATTATAATCTATCCCTTTTCCTTTCTCTAAGAAAGCAAACATTTCAATTCGCGCACTTATYCGTAGTGAGCGACCGACCRTTGCCCACCTACAGCCGACAGGCGGCGAAACGCTTCCGGCGTCGGGGACGCAGGCTCGCGCGTGCGCTATTAGACCAGGCCTACGCCGAGTACCTCCATGGGCTAACGCCGCACATTAATAATAACAATAGCCATAATGATAGTAATAATGATAATAATTCTAGAGTAGTAAGCATGCCATCTCCTCCTCCTCCACCATCTCCTCAGTTATCTTCCTTGAATCAACTTCCATCACCTCCACGTTCCCCTACACCCCCTCTCGAACAACCCGATTCCTCCCATTCTGTAATCACATCCCGAATTTTCCCAGACTCTCCTCCCCCCTCTGTTCGCTCCTTCTTACCCCCTTCCTACTCTCCAATCTCCTCTCCCGAGCCACCTCGCCCAATCTCCACCGCGAATTCCACCTCAAGCGTGGAATTCATAGACGAAATCCGCATTCCTTCTCCTCGTCCTCGTCATTACTATTACTATGATCCCCATCAAGCACTAGATAACCTAATCCTCAAATTCCCTCAGCGTACCACTCCTCTTCCTCCCGCCTCCTACTCCATCGGTCCCGACGACTTTGATCTCTCTGAGATCAGATCGGTTATCGCGGGTCAGAATCCMRAYGCCATCATTCCCGTTTTCCTTYCTCTTTCCCCTTTCCCYTAYGAAGTACCCGTCCGTTTTTTTTATAATCTTTTCCCACCTTCAACTGCCATTATCCGCGAAATAGACTAACCTTACTTCCTGTCTCTATTCCCTCTCCTTTAATCATATACTCACATATATATACACACAAACAAACCCAACAATTGTAAAAAGCCACACTTACACTCTACACTCTTAATCATAATTGATTATAATATAATATTAATATTAGCTAGTTACAACTATTATATGTACAGCTAGTCACAACTATTCAGCTAGTTACAACTATTATATGTACAGCTAGTCACAACTATTATATGTGGTTATTTTTACATTATCATTATTATATTTAATGTCTGAACTACTATATTAAATGTTTTCTTCTAAACCACTCTATTTAATTTAAATACCCTAGTACAATCCTGTTTCCCTCGAAAAGATCGCATGTGGTCCGTTCCCTGGTCATATGGATTCAGTTCCTTGACTTAAAATTTGAAGGACCGACGAACGCACTGTTCCAGATTGTGTCATAGGGACCATATGGTACGCTGACCCACATTTGGAACTTGAGACAAGTGTGTTCGACTCGCGGCTCACGTCTTAGCGCGCTGACCTGCGAGAGAGTTATCTGAACGTCCTTTCATACCCTTCCTTTCCCAAATTCCTTCTCTTTTAAATAAAGAAAACAAAAATCCTGGGTCTGGACATAACATCATACCTAAGCAAGTTTTCATCTGCAGACATATAGAAGAACGAGTATATATTTCTAAACGAGAATAGATCTAAAATAAAAAAATACATTTATATAAAGGATTTAAAACTAAAAATGTACGTACCTACGTTTATATTATCTGTAATAATAAACATGCAATTATTAATATGATTACAAGACAGTTTTTGTATTGCATGTGATTAAATAGACTGTTTGCTTGATACTCTGTACACACGAATATACAATTTTTGTGTTTAAATAAATAATAACTATATAATTATTTTCTAGAGATGTTAAATGTAATATATAAGAGTCATTAGAGAATTTATATTTCTCTGTTCCACTTATATCTCTCTTTCACTTATTTATTTACCAACTCACTCACTGACTTTAATTATGATAGATTTAAAAATGATATTAACTATTTGCCGCCTTGTTTCTAATAATTTTGTACATGTAAATATCATTTTTAATTTATATTAAGATTATCACATTAAAAATGTGTGATTGTAAGATAAACAGTAGGAGAGCGGGAGAGAAAGAGAGAGAGAGAGAAAAAGAGAGAGGTGGGATCGAGCGTCAGTTGATCACAGCTGAGCGTCTCATAATCCCGTATCCCGGACAGTGAGTTGCACCACCCTTGCCTATCTCCTATACGTGCCTCGTGATTCGATAACTATTCTTCTTTATAACTTAAAAACTAAGCGTCGGATAAATTTTTGCTAAAGAGAAAGTCGTTTCAGAATACCCTCAGAAATATGTCCTTTCAAAGACATAAGATTATTCTGAATCACCCTGTATAGTACACGTAACGTACATTTTATTATAACGAGTAAAATTTTCCTCGGCAAGGAATGCTTTGAATGTAATCTCAATTTATGTTATGATCGAGAAACAACCATGAATACAGAATACTAGACTGCTGATGGCGCTTGATGAAACTTCCGAAACAGTGATGACGTAAATCAATATTTCGGTCATTTACATGATTGTTAAATATTTAATTAAAATTATCTGCACGACTCATAAACGTTTCTAATGATACTTCAAAAGTCTTCATACGAAATACAAACGATTTCATACAAGATTTTTGTTGAATTTACTTCCGGCTATTTATTCCGGCCAAATACATGGTGTAAAAATTATTTAATTACAATTAACAGAATGACCAACAAATCTTTTCAATTGCACTTCAAAACTCTTCAAACGAAATACGATTTGAAATAGTAATTTTTTTCAACTGGCGTTCTTGTCCGGTACGAATTTCAACACACTGGGTACTTGCGACAAATAATCTGATCACTGATCGGGCCGAGCAGTGATACTTATTCAATAACTTTCTAAATTCCTCTAGAGTCTAGGAAAAATCCGGAATTCAGATCCGTGTCTCAGCAATGATCGAGTTAGATTAGCAGCATCCATCGAACAAACGAGTAAATCGAATATCTCTCCGTATATCCAAAAGTAATCCAAAGTTGTAATAACAATATAGAAGATACGTAGTTATTGCTCTAATAATTAATGTCGGTGTTTCTCTTATTAATGTATATTAATAACCAAATATTTTGTAATATAAAATTGTAGAAGGAAAATAAATATAAATATAACCTCAATAAATTATAATCTTTATTCTTATATCGAGTGAATAAACCATACATTTTTTTTTAAATAATGTTTATTTATATGGAAGTATTTTTAATTTAGAAAAATAATCCTGAAAATAAAAAGATTTGTATAAATATACAGTATTAACCCTTTGCACTCGAGGCTGTTTTCGCGCGGACTAATTAGCAACTCGAAATGTTTTGTAGCGCTTTTGGTGAATTTCTTACCTCTAACTTAAAATGATTACATAAATTAACGCATAAAACTTTTATAATCATGTGATGAGCGAGAGTCAAAGGGTTAATAATTAAATTTTATTCTTATTTAGCCTATAATTAGCTTAATTTTTTAAAGGAAATTATTAATTGAATATAATATTTTTATTTATTAAAATTATTTTAATTTTATATTGAAGTGTAAATAATATGAAAATACTTTTAATGACAATTTCCAATTATACATAAAATACACATTCGATATTAATGCATATATAACACATTCCTATTTCTGTATAATAAAGGACATATGTAGATATAAGTATGTAATCTATAATTATATGTGTTATATAAAAATAATTTATTTACATCTTTGCAGTGCATAAAGAATGGACGTATTCCTAGTATGGAATGTTTTTTAAATAATAAAGAAAATGATAATTGGGAAATAGCTCTCCCTAGAAGGGAACATCTAAAAATTAATAATTTTTTTGAAAATATTGTTCTTTTTTATTACACTTCAATCTAAAATTAAAATAACATTTTAATAAATAAAAATATTACATTCAATTAATAATTTCTTTTAAAAAATTAAGTTAATTATAAGCTAAATAAGAATAAAATTTAATTATTACTATTAATACTGTATATTTATACAAATCTTTTTAGTTTCAGAATTATTTTTCTAAAATTAAAAATACTTCCATGTAAATAAACATTATTTTTTAAAAATGTATGGTTTATTCACTTGATATAAGAATAAAGATTATAACTTATTGAGGTTGTATTTATATTTGTTTTCCTTCTACAATTTTATATTACAAAACATTTGGTTATTAATATACATTAATAAGAGAAACACCGACATTAATTATTAGAGCAATAACTACGTATAACGCAATAACTTCTATATTGTTATTACAACTTTGGATTACTTTTGGATATACGGAGAAATATTCGATTTACTCGTTTGTTCGATGGATGCTGCTAAACTAACCCGATCACTGATGAGACAGCACGGATCTGAATTCCGGATTTTTCCTAGACTCTAGAGGAATTTAGAAAGTTATTGAATGAGTATCACTGCTCGGTAATCAGTGATATGATTATTTATCGTAAGCACCCATTATCTTAAAAATAGTATGTAAACCAGACGTTATGATTCAGATTGATTAAAAAAAATCGATTCTTTTGGCGAGATCAAACATCCCTACTACACTGGCTGGCATCAGTTTTCCTCCACTTCTGTCCTAAGGATATGCGGAAGAGCATGAAGTATCGATATTTTGTATCGAAACGAATCGAAATACATAATATTGATATATTGATTAGAAACGATATTTGAAACTATCGTAACTTTTTGATACGTTCTTTTAATATTACAGTCATCCTATAACATAAATTTCGCGTAATGGCTCCAATAGATCAGGATAATTAATATCGCATACAAAGAGCGACTACATCGGTTCTACAATAGAGTCTTAAACCATAAGCAGCAAAAAATTGACCAGTTATAATCAATTCCCTTCACATTCGACTGTGATTAGTCAATTTCTTATGGCTTAAGGTTTACTGTACCTATTATAGGATGCATTCAGCGGATTCAACAGTTGAGTGAGCCCTTAATGATTATTACCTGTAATTGGAATAAACTTTTAGATCCACGATAAATCTAGAAGAATATACCAATAGCAGCAAACGCTCACTGAATTGTTGAATCCGCTGAATGCACCCATTGATGAAAGTTGTCTATAGTTCATGTTACGTATACTGTAACAACATGCTCTTTACGAAATCCAGCCGTAATAGGTGCTTTCCATTTTTTTGACACAGGTCAACAATAATCTTATATATAATCTTAGAGAAGGCAAATGAGAGCAACAACGCGGTTGGAAGTGCGTGGATTCTTGATGTAAGTATATTTAAGAATTACATACAAAAGAAACGAACGTTTCGACTTCCTTCAAGCCATCTTCAGCGACAAAACGGTAATTGTTAATATTATGTCGATTTGTCCTAACAACCACCAGGATGTCACACTTCAACGTCTTCCGTAACRAAAAGAAGGGTCTTAATATGTAAAAAATAAAAGCGTTGAATTAACCGTTCAATAGGCTAAAGTATGAGCGGACTTACCCCAGTGTTTGGTGGACAAATCAAAGAGTGCATTGTGTAAATCCTTGGACCGAACGGTATAGTATATATATATTGAAATCGATTGGAAATTACACGTCAAGATATAAAGCAATGTTGACTTGTCAAAAGTTATGCGATACAGAAATCAGTTATATGAGGTTACTGTTTTTTAAGAGCGCAATGTCAAATGGGTAAAATATACATAAATAATTAAACATCAAAAAAGGTCAGCGTAGTAAAAAACAGTGTGAAAAAACCGAGTAAAAATACAGAATAGTCATACGGGTTACTGTTATGAGAGCGCAATGTCAAATGGATAAAATATAAATAAATGAAATATAAATTAATAAATTAAATAAATAAAGTAACAATAAAAAGGGGTCGACGTGGTAAAAACAAGCAAAAAACAGAGTAAAAACCAATTATAATTTGTTTAGAATTGAAGTATATGTGTTGTCTAAATATTCCGTGTCCGTTTGACAATTAAGCGCGTTATTTTGTAATCGTATGTTGAGCATTTCGGATATAATTCTTTTCCAATAAAAGGTTTCTCTGTCTAGGATTTCAACATTTGTCCAATCAAATTCATGGTTGTAACGCAATCTGTGTTCAGTGATGTCTGTTTTGTTTGATGATTTGCTATTAATCTGATTACGATGTTCAGTAATTCTGGTATTTAGTTTTTCTTTTCGTCTGTCCTACATAGGTTGCGTCACAATCATTACAAGAGATCTTATATACTACGTTCTTTTTCGAATAATCAGGGAGGCGATCCTTTTGAGGTTTAATGATTCGGTCCAATTTATTGAGACTGTAAATGGATAATTTAACGTTTAGATTTTTGATGATGTTTTTAAATCTTTCAGAGATGTTCGGAAAATATAGTATCGTGAACTAATTAGTTTTGCTCATATTGTTGTTAGTTTCATTTCTAATATTGTTATTATTTTCCTCAATTATGTGTGTATTATTGCATTTATTAATAATGGTTTTTAGTCTCAAATAAATTGAAGAGGATAATCATTTTGTAAGAAAGTGTTGATAATGAAATTAATGTTCTTGTTATGGTATCTCGGATGTGATAACAATAGTGCTCTGTCTATCATGCTTATCAAGGACTCCCTCTTCTGAGTTATGGGGTGGAGAGATAGAAAATTGAGGTGAAACCAATCAAATTCTTTTTTTTTTCCTTTGTTGCACAACCCACTTTCTCAGGCAGGTACCTCAATTTTCTATCTCTTCACCTCATAACTCAGAAGAGGGGGTCCTTGATGAGCATGATAGACAGAGCACTATTGTTATCACATCCGAGATACCATAACAAGAACATTAATTTCATTATCAACACTTTCTTACAAAATGATTATCCTCTTCAATTTATTTGAGACTAAAAACCATTATTAATAAATGCAATAATACACACATAATTGAGGAAAATAATAACAATATTAGAAATGAAACTAACAACAATATGAGCAAAACTAATTAGTTCACGATACTATATTTTCCGAACATCTCTGAAAGATTTAAAAACATCATCAAAAATCTAAACGTTAAATTATCCATTTACAGTCTCAATAAATTGGACCGAATCATTAAACCTCAAAAGGATCGCCTCCCTGATTATTCGAAAAAGAACGTAGTATATAAGATCTCTTGTAATGATTGTGACGCAACCTATGTAGGACAGACGAAAAGAAAAACTAAATACCAGAATTACTGAACATCGTAATCAGATTAATAGCAAATCATCAAACAAAACAGACATCACTGAACACAGATTGCGTTACAACCATGAATTTGATTGGACAAATGTTGAAATCCTAGACAGAGAAACCTTTTATTGGAAAAGAATTATATCCGAAATGCTCAACATACGATTACAAAATAACGCGCTTAATTGTCAAACGGACACGGAATATTTAGACAACACATATACTTCAATTCTAAACAAATTATAATTGGTTTTTACTCTGTTTTTTGCTTGTTTTTACCACGTCGACCCCTTTTTATTGTTACTTTATTTATTTAATTTATTAATTTATATTTCATTTATTTATATTTTATCCATTTGACATTGCGCTCTCATAACAGTAACCCGTATGACTATTCTGTATTTTTACTCGGTTTTTTCACACTGTTTTTTACTACGCTGACCTTTTTTGATGTTTAATTATTTATGTATATTTTACCCATTTGACATTGCGCTCTTAAAAAACAGTAACCTCATATAACTGATTTCTGTATCGCATAACTTTTGACAAGTCAACATTGCTTTATATCTTGACGTGTAATTTCCAATCGATTTCAATATATATATACTATACCGTTCGGTCCAAGGATTTACACAATGCACTCTTTGATTTGTCCACCAAACACTGGGGTAAGTCCGCTCATACTTTAGCCTATTGAACGGTTAATTCAACGCTTTTATTTTTTACATATTAAGACCCTTCTTTTCGTTACGGAAGACGTTGAAGTGTGACATCCTGGTGGTTGTTAGGACAAATCGACATAATATTAACAATTACCGTTTTGTATCGCTGAAGATGGCTTGAAGGAAGTCGAAACGTTCGTTTCTTTTGTATGTAATTCTTAAATATACTTATATCAAGAATCCACGCACTTCCAACCGCGTTGTTGCTCTCATTTGCCTTTCCTGCGATTAATTAATTTATTTGTAATAGAGAGAGCCCATAGTTCATTTTTAATTTGATCTTATTAGAAAGTTTTTGCAATACCGTCTTTTAGATACGGTGAAGTTACATCAGATCGAAGATCCAATCAATTTCATCTTTTGAATCAAAAAAGAAATTGATTGGGTCTTTCAATCCAATCACATAGCTGAAAGACAGCTATGTGATATATTGCAAAAACTCGCTATTTTCAGTATCAAAATAGGTAATCAAAATTGATATATATCATGCATTAATTTTCATCACGTAACTTAAGCCAGCGGCATACAATGCTTGTTTTCCTGTTGGATTGCTTGCGTTTTAGTAAAGTACTAGAAATTCTGCCTTCTGTTTGATGCAATTTTAGTAATTTACTAAAATGCGAGTAATCCAGCATCAAAACAAGCATCGTGTGCCGCTGGCTTTATTTTGATGCTAAAAATAAGTGTCAAGGGTCAGCGAGAAATATCACCTTTGCTGGAGCGGTTTATATCGAATCAATTTGTTAGGAGGCCAAGAACTGTTATGAAATATTAAATATTAAAYGATATAACAAAAGAAGATTTGACATAGATTAAGACATTTGRCCTCCTAACACTCCTTACAATAACGGTTGGCAATTACGCCACCCGGTTGCGCGGCCGGTTCACGGAACACGACCGCAGCAACCTAGCTAAAGCGCTGACTCCGATCCTTGCCGAAATCAAGCAGGATAAAAGTCGGGAAGACAGAGGCAGGATCGGAAGTCAACTCGGTCAGACAGCAYGAATGCTGTCATTCTATTACACACGATAAACGCGGTACGAGGAATACTGTAACGGTGTGAATAACTACGCTGTGAAATCAAGTTAATAAAGTTTTATTCTATTCTACAACTGTGAAGTTCGTGTTCATTATTGTTCCTCCGCGGAAGACGGACTCCCAAGTGCCGGAAAGGCACGACAAACTGGTGGCAGCGGTGGGATCCGTCATCAGGGAGGAACCAAAACGCCAGGAACAGCCACCTGAAAAATAGTGCTAATTAAATTGACGACAACACATCAACGGAAAGGACAGCCGAAGCTAGATCCAGCTCAAGCAGTAACGGACACCGGATATAGCAGTCGACGCACGAAGAGGAAACCTGAGAAGGCGCCGACCTACCTCAACGTCGATTACACCAAAGCAGCGTAGCAGCATGCGACTCGTCTATATATAAGTCGAGCGAACCATTGTACAGCAAGCGTTTAAATATTAACGTCTAAGTATCCGCAAGCGTATTAGCGAAACAATAAAATGGCAGCGAACGAATCGCTTGAATAACAACGCGAATGAAGTAAATGTCGGACGGTGTGAATGACAGACGCCGTCCTGTCGAACGAAATAAATCGTGGCACAGCGAGCCAGCACGACGCGCTAGACTCACTCTTGTAAGTCCGATCCAAATAGTCAAACAAGCAGTAAGTGATATCCGCGATAACATCCGCCGGAATCTCGAAGCGTACTACTCGAGTGAAAACTCCCCTGAACCTGAGCTTCACCCGAACGTGAATATCGAGCGCGAATTTCTATTCGACGACATCGATCCGAGCTTAATAAACCCTAGCGAACGAAACGACGACGCGATACGTCCCACGTACGCCAGATCGGAAAATACAGAGCGAACGGAAAGTAGAGTCTCTCACCGGAGAGAGTTTTCGCTGACTTCTTACGACAACAGCATATTCGATCCGGAAGAAATTTACGCCCATATCGACGGTATGGCAATGCAACAAGAACATACTCCGCGCGGCGAGGCCACCGGAGAACCTAGAATAACTAGCGCAGAAATCGACACTGAGATCGACAGACTCAGAATCACCGCGAATCACCTCGT
>JANQDE010000142.1:0-80129 GCA_037157785.1 Cephalotes varians
TGCGCGCGCGCGCGCGCGCGCGCGCGTGTGTGTGTGTGTGTGTGTGTGTGTGTGTGTGTGTGTGCAAGGTGGAAAAAAGTCGGTACTCCTAAACGACTCGGAAAATATAAGTTTTATAAAAATGTTTCAGACAAAAGTAGTAGGCTGTAAAAAGATTCATTTATTGATATTGATTGATTATTAGATTGATTTGACCTTGAGTGGTGTCACCAAGGTCATCTTGAATTTTTTAAATAAGACCTCCTAAATTTTATTATTATAGCTTTTCTTGAAACCTTTTCAAAACTATAAAAAAGTATTTTTCATAAAGTGTTTTTCGAGTTAAGACTTGATGAAAATTATGATACCGTCGGCATTAGCATTACCCAAAGTGTACCATGCAAAGGTTGTTCAGTCGCACACCTGTTCACCCTTGTGTTCAGAGGAAGATTAAAGAATGATCTAGTCAATGAAGACAAGATCGGTGGTTGATCCAGTTAATGAAGGCAAGATCAAAGCGCGATCCGACCGATGAAAGCAAGATTGCTAGCGATTATTCACCAAAAGCAAGATCGTTGAGGATCCACATATTAAAGGTTTTGAAATGTCATGAAATGTTTGAACTGCGCACAATTTGGTAATGTATAATACGGTCATAAAAATTAGATACAACATTCATAATCATAATTCGACCAATTAGAGTAGCTTCTTCCAGAGTACGATTGCGGAGATTCTCCAGATTTATTTGCTTATACCCTATACCTTCTACTCTTAAGATAATCCCACAGAAAAAAATCAAACTGCGTTAAATCCAGCGATCTAACTCAATCTCTTCCTTTCTTCCTATCCATCAGTTAGAAAATATTGTGTCCAAATAAACACGCACCCTTCTATCATAATATGGTGGAGCATCATTTTGCTGATCATATCTCCGTAAAATTTTTGCCTGTCTGATTGTCGGGAATATCTGATCTCTTAACATAGTTTCATATTTCTCTGCTGTCAAATCGCTATCAATAAAGAATGGCCCAATTAATACATCAGTTAGAATATTCGCTTATTTCATTCGACATTTAATTTTTAGTGGATATTAAGTATGGCTTTCCAACATCCAGTGCAGGATTATTGTCACTCCAATCTTGTGTCTGTTAACATGATCGTTTAATTCAAAGGTTGCTTTATCAGAAAAAAAAGATGTTAAATAGGAAGAGAGTTGGGATCGGCGTCAATTCTCTCCATTATTAAGTCGCAAAATTCCAGGCGATGGTCAAGATCATTGTCGTCTTGTACTAATTTAACTTTGTAGGGATGAACTTGTTGAATAAATGCACAGATTTATGATCAATATTATGTTGAGATGCTTTACGAAGAGAGAGAGAGATGTAGATTCTGAATAATGATGCAACATCTAACTGTTTTTCCTCGTTTGTCGCTGATGCTTGCCGTCCTAGAATTGGATGATTTGTCATTGTACCAAGCTGTTCAAAGCGCTTAATCGTTCGATCCACGGTAGGTTTAAAAATATGAATCTGACAGTTACAAAAGATCTGATTAAAGAGCTCTCTTACTTCATTATAAGATCGCTTATAATCCCTCCAACCATCATCAACCTCCAATTCATCATCAACTGTATCATCAAGAAAGATATTTTTTTTTGCTGTAAAAGATATGATAATGGAGCCAAAATAATCCAAAATAAACACAGTATGTAAAAAAAAGAAAAAGAAAGCGGAACAATATAAAAAATGTAAGAGATATTAATTTTCAAATTATGAATTGAAATAGGAAAGTCACAAACAGTAAAATATTCAAAGAAAATAAAAATATAAACGAAGTTACCATTAAATTTTTGAATATTCTGAAATGAATTGAAAACTTAACATAAATGTGATATTAATTACTGTAAATAAGAATAAGTTTGCTGCCGTAATATGCGATTATCAGCAAATAAAAGTATTAAGTAAATGAACTTAAAAAATAAAAATCGAACAGAAAAATAATTAAAAAAGCTCAAATAAATCACATGCCTAACGTAACAATAATGTCTCGATTCAAAATACGAAATTGTGAACAATAATCGTACACTGTCGCAAATGAGGTACTGCAATAGCTCGAGGCAAGTCGTCGATTTATTAGTTCATTCAAGCATTTTTCCAGACATCAAAAATTAAAATTTTTTAAAAACATACACACAGTACAAGTAAAATATATTATGTATAATATAATATGTATATAGATATAAATAAAAAATAAAAAATACATATCTACACACATTTTATAAAAAGTATATTTGTTTTTATACAGTTTATAAAATCAATATTTTATTGTAAATATAATATTAATATTAGTTTAATATTATAATTCAGTACTAACATTATATTAATTATATTAATATAATTATTTTAAATAATATTTTAAATAATATTATTTTAATCTAATTATTTTAAATATAATAATAATAATTAAAAAATGTCAACTATATATATAAATTATTAAAAAAAAAAGATTAAATTCAACTTTTTCAAAATATAGAGAAGAAAAATTTCAGAAATTTTCTTTAAATAATTTTAATCTTAAATTTTATAAAATAAGAGTCAAGGAAACAGGAATACGGATATCTCGCCGATTCTCGACGCCAACTCGAGAAATCGCGAGTAAGCGGTCCCGAGAGCTACCCCTTGATTTAGCCGGGCTGCTTCCGGGGATGCTGCGCGCGCGCATCGGGGGTTGCGCTCCGCTTTCATCTCGCAGTTTCGCAGCCTCCTTTTCGCGACCTGTATCAAGTCCATCGCAGCTCGATCGGAGGTGTATGTGTGTGTAATTTCTCGTTGTTCCTGGATATATCGTCCAACCCGATACGATCGTTATCGTGGTCCCGAATCTCGGTTTCTCGCGAGTCTGCTTGTCCTCGCTCTGTCTCTGAATCGTACATGATCCGGATGCATCGTTTTGTGTCGGAAAATGGAAACCGTAAATGGTATGTAGCCGTATAAACGAATCTTCGTTGACCAATTGACTTCTGTGCGATAATCGAACGTTAACATTTTGATTGAGAAGAAGTAAATTCTAATTGTATCTAGTTTTCCATACACATTTCTTATGCTCGTTTTCAACATCCTTCTAAAGGTCATTGGATGTTACATGAAAAAAAAAATGGAACCGCGCGGCGCGTACCGTTCAATAGATATAAGTTCAAAGGCTTGTTACTTTCTAAGGTCACACACGAGAACAATGCAGCGGATAAACTTAAAAAGTTTTCTGATTATATCGCCTGTACAAGAGTCTTGGCTTATGTAATCAGCATTAAGCAGCGATTGATTCTAAGTAAAAGTTCATAGCGGTCAATTAATGTAAATATATTTTGTTGCATCGCATTTTGCATGAATTTACATGTGGTTTCGTTTCAGTTAGTATATACTTGAGATGAAATGTAGATGTGGAAACGTATGGATGAATCACGGAAAGCATTAAAACTAATTTATAAATCTAAATTCCATTAAATTCTTATATTTTTAATTAAATTATTATTAACTTTAAATCACAAATCAGTAAAAAAATTTTGTATATAAAAATATACATAAATATATATAAACATATATAAATATATATACTTATATACGAAATATGTCCATATATATATATATATATATATATATCCATATATACTTTTATGTTTTATGAAATTACTGTTTGGTACAAGAATAATAATAGTATAATAATGAAAACACAAAAAAATAATTACAAGAATAATTTTTGCATTATTTCTTTCACAAAAAATCAAATTAAAAAAATAAGAAAAAATTGCATATATAATATATTTTTTAGATTTTTTTTTAAATAGCTTTTCGATATTCTAGATATTTAAATTGCAGAAGCCTGTTCTTTTCGTCTCAACTTGAAACAATCTGCTTTCACATGGCCTTTAACCTTACAATAGGCGCATATGAATTATATATGATTATATATGAGCAATTTTTTCTTATTTTTTTAATTTGACTTTTTGTAAAAGAAACGATATAAAAATTATCATTTTAATTATTTTTTATGTTTTCGAATTATTATTATTATTTTTCTTGTATTAAATAATAATTTTACAAAAGAAAAAAAGATATATGAACATATATGAACATATTTTGTATATAAATATATATGTTTATATTTATATATACTTTTATATGAAAAATTTTTTACCAAGAATATGAGTGCACGATTAAAAAAATATACATATATAAACTCGTTCAATCAAAAATTCACGAGCAGAATTATTCTTCTAATAATTGATTTAGAAATTGATAAAAACCAGTCAGGGAGTGTAAATCGAAATGTGTGTAATTCAAAATTTGTTACAATTTCTAATATGATAGAAACATTCGAAAAAAATTCGACGGCCATTAATTTGATGAAATAGAAGCCTGCATTCTTGCAAGAAAAAGAAATTTTAAACAATTGTTACAACTACATATAAAATCCATACGTACAAATCAAAACATGTAAACAATAAGAGATTCATTTGTTTCTGAGTCAGCAATTCCGTCTATCGATTTATAAAAATTGCTCGTGAATTTTTATATAGTTATAACTCTTTAACAAACATTTTTGGACATAAGTTTATACAAATTTTTTTCATTTATTTGACTCTATTAACATACTATATAAATTTAATCTCAACCTTTACCAAACACTTTGCGTGTGCGTGTGTGCGTGTGTGCGTGTGTGCGTGTGTGTGTGCGCGCGCGCGCGCGCGCGCGTGTGTATGTGTGTGTGTGTGTGTGTGTGTGTGTGTGTGTAGCATTGTCAGTGTTTGACAGATGAAAACACAATAAAAGATAATTATTTTAAAAATAGCATATTCTAAAAAAAAATATAGAACACAATACCAAAAATTTCAAATAATTATTGAAGAGATATTTCAAAAATCAAAATGATATTACTACTGTTATTCTATTAATATCACTCTCTATTTTACATCACTAATTTTATTTCTAAATTTTTAAAAAAAGGTAGAAATAAGAATTTATGAAAAATTTTATAAAAATGTTCGTATTTTGTATAAATCTCTGTTTTGAAAAATTGATTCTGTACATTTGTGTAATAATGTGTATAAAATAATGTATATAATAATGTGTAAAAAATTGTATAGACAATTTTTAGTAAATTACACAGTTCGACAACAAATTTTCTTCGAAGTGTGACTGGTCATTTCCTGTAGACTTTGTTATGCTGAATATCCAGTGCCAAATTGACTTATCACGTCAGGGTTTTAAGAAAATTGAAGTTAAATGTGCTGAAAAGGGCGATTTTAGTCATATTCACTATGCGATTATGGTTAAAGTAACTTTGTTTTCTGAATTATAATGGTGCGATCTTAAAGTGCCTTTTATATTTAAAATGTTTTTTCTTATTGGGATAGAAAGGTTTGAAGACCTTCACCTACGAAAAGCCTCGCTCATCATGAAATGACAATAGAATTAAAATATTTTGAAATTCAAAATTTTATTTAAGTTATTTATTTTCAGGATCACTGAATTTAAATCTAAAGCCCAAAATTTAAAATTCAAAATGACGGATTCAAGATGGCAGACAGATACGAAATTTTTGTATCAAAAAAAATTTTATAAACTTGTTTACCATATTGAATTCGCCATTTTGAATTTTAAATGTCGGGCTTCAGATTTAAATTTAGCGATCTGAAAACTCCTAAACACAATTTTTAATTTCAAAATATTTTAATTCCATTTCATGCGCGAAGCTGCTCGTACGTAAAGGTCTTTAAACCTTCTTATCCTTCTTTCTCCTTCTTAAAAAAGTCATATAGAAAAAAAAACATTTTAAACATAAAAGGTAGCACTTTAAGATCGCACTATTATAAATTCAGAAAAAAAAAATTATTTTAGCCATAATTGCGTAGCAAAATATGACCAAAATCGTCCTTTTAACACATTTAACTTCAATATTTTCAAAATTTTAATGTGACAGGCCAATTTAACTGCCGGATTCAGATTTAGCATAACAAAATCTATGGAAATCATGATCAATCACACTTCGGAGAGAAAAAAGTTTTTGTCGAACTGTGTTACAGAAATGATAAATTATAAGAATTTTGTATGATTTGAATCCTAAATTAAAAAAGCTTCTCAGACAACACAAAGTTCAAAATCGAGACAGAAGACGTCTTAAAAATGTCTAAAAGACGCCTTAAAAACATATTTGCGAGAGACATCTAAAAGACATATTAAGAGTTCCGTCTTATATCCCGATTTTAGACTTAGTGTTATATTATCTGCATTTCCTCAAAGAATAAGATTTTAAGATTTCAAAAAGATGAAAAGAATATTAAAATTATATGAAAATCACACATATAATTTTCTAGCAATTTGTATCATCCAGTTAAGTTGGAATGCAAGTTGTATAATGATACATGGATAACGAATGAAAAATGTACATGTGAGCAAAGCCGGTCAATTTTCAATTAACTGAGATAATTGTATCAAACAATTTGGATTCTAAAATAAATATTTTAATGACACGCTTGAGTGTCTTACAGTTAGTTGAGAGTTAAAAACAGGAGAATCTAGAAAAGAGTTGCCGTGATGTGTTGAACGACTTCATACGAATTGCGAATCCTGAATTTTGCAGTCTCCTTTTCTTTTTTCTTCTTCTCTCCTCATCTCTCACTCGCCCCTTTTTCATCGGACATTGCACCGATGCAGACGAAGTATGAGAAACGACCGCTTTGCCAGAAGATGGAATCGTCCGCGGAAAGAGAAGCTAACTTATGATTCGAACTATTCGCCTGCATCATTTCTCCCATCTCTAAGACGCAATCTGCCGCGAAATAAAGTCCTAAAAAACTTACATAATTACTGCGGCATTCTTCGTAAATAGGACAATTTCTTCTTTACTATAGGGAATTTCCGAGAATAATATACTATATCTTGTTTTCTTCCTCCGAGAGAGAGAGAGAGAGAGAGAGAGAGAGAGAGAGAGAGAGAGAGAGAGAGAGAGAAAGAGAGAATATTATGCCCAGAATGTACACACATATCCTTAGCAAAAATTTATACATATATTTTCCTATAGCAAAATTTTTATTTTTCTACAGCATTTTCTAATAATATAATAGTCTCTTATAATATCTTGTTATATCAATTGCTTGATTTCGTGCTAGTATACTTATTACTAAAAATACGAAATACTAAAGACTATTAAAAATATAAAAATATATTTATTATAAATACAGAAGCATAATATGAGCATTTTATCCGATAAAATATATATTCCGTTAAAAACTCAACAACTTTAATATTTTATTAGTATCTTGTCGGACAAAATTGTGTTATAGTTACGTATTATGCTTATAATTAAATAATATTATTTATATTATTTTCTTAGAAGTAACCATGTATAAAATATTCTGTTAAAAATTTGATAATATTAATATTGAATATTTTGTCGGTAAAAATTGTTTATGTATTTACTTTTATAATTAAGTTATCATATATAGCAGCATACACCGATAGAATAACGCAGAACGCGATTATTTGCAATTATTGAATACTAGACACTTCAGGTTGCACGCTGGACCACGAGATTTCTTCGATTTTTATTTTGTCGCCGCAGTCCCGAATAGAATAATCGCTGAAGCGAGCCGTAGTGCAACAGACACACTTAACGCCAGATTGAACTTTATCCCCGCATACCTTGCCCTCATTGCATAGAATGTTGCCGACGCGCTACTACGGTGCACTTTGCGAGATCGAGGCGAGGTCCGTCAAACAGGCCACGATGTGCATATATTGCAGCACGCAGCGACATTATGCGCGCTACATAGCGTATCGAGTACATCGAATATCCATCGCCCGACGACGGCGCCTGGATAGCTTTCGCGATGTGTCGCTTGCGTATGTATCGACTGGCATAATCGTGGGCTTACAGCCTATATAAGGCCCAATCTACATAAGTCGCAAATGCAAAACGCAGTTCGTAAATGCAATCAAAAGTCAATAGTTACTACTGACACTTCTGATTGGTTGTTTACGTTTACGAACTGCGTTTTGCGATTTATGTAGTCCGGGCTTAAGACGCTTACAATACTACAAAATTTTAAAACATATCCAGAATTTTTAAACCCTACCCAGACAATACGAAGTCCAAAATTGACATAAAATAGAATATAAAACGTGTTTAAGACGTCTTTTAGACATCTTTTGCAAATATGTATATTTAAGGCGCTTTTAAGATATCTTTAAGATGTCTTATGTCTCGACTTTGTGTCGTTTGAGTACTTTTTGTCTTTCCAAGTCTTTACAAGATGCTCCAAAATTTTCTGTAAAATTCGATGATAACTTCCATAGATTGTTCGTGCTCGGCGAAAATGAAAGATGATTAAATCTTAACACATACTTTATAGTTGCCAAAACTATAGTTAGATAGCTCGGTGATTAAATTTTGAGCTAAAATTCTATTAAAGAGTGACTCAAAGTTAATTAAATGTTCTGTTATTTTAAAATTCTTGAAACTTAATCATCGATTCTTAAAACTTTAATTTATTTATTGATTATATAATATTGTATAATATTTTCAGGGCAGTACACAAAGAAATCATATTGTTGCGTTTACAAAATTAAATAGAAATACATCACAAATATCATAATTTTCAAATCATATTTTTAATTAATTAGAAACAAAATTTGTTGCAGTGACGCATCAAGATTTGCACATATACACACACAGTCAGAAAAAGAAGAATAAATTTTACGATATACGGCCATGCGAATAGTGAAAAGACAAACGATAAGGACAAGAAAAAGAGGATCGAGTAAATGCAGATGAAAAAGATTATTATTCCGTAATTTTTTCCAATGTGATTTGTAAGCCGCTATTTTTTCAACGTATTATTTGGCAACTGAAGCAAAATAAAATAAAACGGCAGAAATATACGTTTGACAATATAAGGAAAGAGTCGAGACAAATTTATCTGTTTTTAACATGACATTTGATATCGCTATCATTTAAGGTAAAAGTGATAGAACGACGATTTTGTATCGCATTAATAGTCTAGTTCGCCGTAAAAACTCCTCGCAGATAAAATGACGTGCGTGGGCAATTGTATGTATATGTACATATATTACATACACACGTAAAAATGTAAGGCTTCTATATATTTTCGATACATTGATCTATCAGCGAGCAATTTCTGCGTATCTTTCACTACGGTTATTATCATCGAAAGAGAGAAACCGAATTAAATGCGATAGATTAACTTAGAATTCGTAATATGTAATAAAAGTGATATAAAATAAAAAATATAAAAGAGAGAGAGACAAAAATTAGGAAAGACGGAATGATCGTGGAAATAAAAGCACGCGTAACGTAAATCATCCGATTAGCTTCGTCCTTACGCTTATCCTCCCGATCGACGCGGATTTGCTTAGACCGCCGGATCTTTTGGTGATGCACGTCGAGCACAAATGGGATGACAGAAACAATGGCACACAATCGTACAACATATGACAAAACAACGGCAGGAAAGTTAAATCTCACATCGATGACATTCCTTCCTTTCAACGTGATCGCAGCCGCGTTTAATGCTGAGACAACTAATCCGTCTGGAGTGATGACGGGCAATGCTACGGTCGTTACTACCATCAAACCACATCATCACGTTTACAACGCGACAGAATATCTCGTCGAGCAAGATGAGCTCGATCATAGTAAGTAGCACGATGTGTCGCGAAGAAAGCACTCGATATAGCGACAGCGAAGTGGGCGCTGTCTCGATCTGAATTATAATTAATTCTGCATTCGAAACGTTGAGATGTTGGATTTTCAACAAAATCATCTTGACGTATCTGTATTGTAAAGTCGACCAAATCACTTGAAAAATATCATCTAAGAATTGAAAAGTTTAGAAGAATATTTTCTTAAATAAATTTGCAATCAATCTTATCATATAACGAAATTTAATGGAAAGTTTAATTGAAAAAATGTTCGATCTCAAAAAATGCGATAAAAACAAATGTAATGAAGAAAATAATAATAATAAAAAAAATAATATTTCTATTTTATAAAGTTTACTCGTTAATATTTTTAACTCTTCTATTTACTCTTCAATATCGAAAACAGATTTTTAACTTGTTTGAGAATTCTTCATATTAAAAAAATCATTTCTTATCCAGTTATACTTCGAAAAGAATACGAAATAAACTGAGACATTGATACGTTTGTAGAATTACCAGTGTGTTGTGAAATAACCGTCATAGATTTATATACATCCGTTTCCGTAGATACATTGTGCGCGCATAAGATTTGACAGGATAATTATATGAAGGAATCAGCTAGTAAAAGATTTAAGTTATTATCCTTACCTTTGCTTCAAGAATTTTATGATTATTGTATTTCAGGTATCCTTGCCAACTTTTCAGACATACAGACCGTTTTGCTTGCATGCATATCAACATTATTACCGCTGATCATCGCCTTGGGGATCGCTTTCGGCGTCAGGTATGGTAATTTTACTTATTGCGAAAGGAATACGCCATCCGCGGTTCATTTTTTGACACGCACAGCCAACAATAAGTTTTTCTAATATGCGTATCAGGCATGTATGGCGAAAATATCGGAACAACAGAGACAGCGGGAATGATTTACCTTGGTACAAGAACGTCTGCAATAATGCAGTTCAATCGCAACATCATCATCCGCATTCCGGAAATGTTCCCGTTGAGGTTGCTACAAGAGTCCTCTCCGCACAAGACGTAAGTACGTTAACGACTATTTAACAAGCTTGCAAACGCGCAAAAAAGAAACAGACGCGAGAAAGATCTTATATTTATAGAATATTGCTACTAACAAAACCAATGAGTTGTTTCCTCCTTTCTTTTAATTGAACGAAAGTCGCGCGCAACGTAGAATTTATTAGGGCATCGTATATAAATTTTTTTTCATCCATAAAATTATGAAATAATTGTATCAAGAATGTAGACCATGTTATAATAAAAAAAAGATGATAAGACTTACTTAGAATAATGATAAAACCGTGCACAAGACCTCTTTGCTAATTGGGGCAAGATTTTTCGTAAATCATAAAAGGAAAAAAGTAACTTGAGAGAAAATATGTTATAGGAGATGTGCTAGCTTGACATGAATATGTTATGAACTTTAATAGAATCGATACTAGCCCGTTTGATTCTCGTATGCATGCTCGATTAGCTTACATAACACGGTAACCACGCAAATACCGTCGGCCTTGGTTTAAATCTTGATGCTGTGCCGTAATAGGATATGCAGCAAACATTTACGGAACATGTGCCCCAGATTGCACAACAAGGATGTTCTGCACGGTTACATACCGTACAATTGTCATGGTTATTGCACGAACCGAATCGTGCAGCTCGTTACCGAGGACCGATCGCACATGCAGAGCAGACATTGTAGCGACCGAGGAGTCAAAATCTATGGCTACGGACGTACCGTTATAACGTTTTGCATTTAATAGCGATGCATCGCCGCGCTGTTGCGTCCATTCGTCTCGCTTGACCCTTTCGTTAGCGGATTCCTTTCGGCTAAAAACTTCCTCGTAAAACATTATAACGCATACATGCTCATCTATATTCAATTCTCGCATAATCCATTGCTCGATAAATTCAGCCGACTGAAATTTCGTTACATTTTATAATGCCACGTATTAATTAAGTTAGAGTTTTAAAAAAATGTTGGAACAAGAAGCTATTATATGAACAACTTTATTAAATCTATATCAATTTTTTAAAAAAATTTAAAATCAAGATGTGATTTTGATATCATTACCGAATAAGTGTAGATTAAATCCTGTCTATTTAACATTGGATTTACTGACTCATCTTCATATTCATGTGATTCACCATTTGCAAAACTTAAATCATATTCTTTGATTATCCGAAAATTTTAACGGTGAAAGAATTAAATTTATTAATTCTATTTTTATCTACTATATCTTATTCTGCTATCAAGTTATTTGTCATTTATCTCTTCTATGAAATATCTCTTTGAAAATTTTAATGTTAGTATAGTTAAAAATATCTTCTTGTTTATTAAAATAAACTTTAAACTTGATTTATTATCACCTGTTATATTATTTTAAAACTTAATAGAATTCTCATTATGGATGGTGGATTTTAGATTTTTTTTGAATTGGAACAAACAGAGTATGTGGAAATTCGATGGAATTTATTAATCTCTACACCGGATATAATTAAATCTTGAATAAACTATGATACCATGATCTTGCAGATTAGAAAAAAATTCACAATTAAGAAGAAAAAAAATTAATTCGAATTAAAGATGTTAACAATAGCTGTTAACTCGCAAAATTTGATAGTAAAGTTTGTTTAAATATTCGAGAGTTTCTAATTTTTTTCAATCTTACAACTTTAGTTCCAACTTCTATTTTCTGTCGTATTTGCAACTGTCCTTCACGGTCAACCGATAGAATTATAACGGATCGCGTTCATGCATTGTGCACGTGACCAATAAATTTGCGTTTACTGAGCCTACGTAGAGGAATTCATTAACTTTGCCTACCAATTGACAACGCATACGATGCATATTGTTCGACTGCGTGTTATACGCCACGGGCCGAGCGTGCAATGCTCTTGTGTGTTGGCGAGTGCACGTTGTAACGCATGTGTATATCACACACATACACACGTTATTGTTTACATATGTGCATATGACTCAGCCAAAAATACCGTACGTCTGCTTGGCTCAGAGAACTGTGGGATTGACCTGATTTTAATTTCGCGCATATACCATCGCTATAACGGCATTTAGCTGAATTTTTCGATATTTCTGCCGACGCGTGTTTACTGTAAAATGTTTTCGTTCTGTTCTCTTATTTCGTCGAACTCACCACTGTGCAGTCGTGGCATGCAGATGCAAATGTTGGCGCGCGCCAAGGTCAAGAAAAATGCACTCCATTATCTCGGTACATATTATACCTAGTGTGCTGCTAACTTGAATGAAAATGCAAGAACATGTGCAATATGAATATTGTATAAATAATAAATATTATATAAATATCTTATTTATCGATTATATCAACGAAAAAACAATATCAAGCTCTTGAAAAAAAGAAAAAGAAAAAGAAATGAAAAAAAGAAAAGCGGTAGACAACGCTTATACCAGTTTTTTCTTTCCAAATTGAGTTTCAAAATGTCGTTAAGTGCAATCTTTTTAATTATACATCTTTATCTTATCTTCGCTCTATAAACAATTACCCTAATTATTCTTATTAACAGTAATAAATTCTATCAATACAAACAAATGATGCAATCAACGTAATAAAAAATGCACAGTCACTTGCTTTCAAAAAAATCTAAAATAAAACAATTATAAATAATGAAATTTTAATAGAATTAAGTTGCTCTCCAAAAATTTAAACGTTTCAAATCAATCAAAGAAAGATTTTTTTTGTTGCAAAAGGTTAACGGGGTAACATATGTCGAATAATGGCAAAGAAGGCATAATGAAATATATTATATGCCTTTCTTTACCACTGTTCGACTGCTCCTCGACCATAGTCTGCGGAGCAAAAGGGCATATAATGCATAAATACAGATGTCGGTGAAAGTTGCATACGATGTTTGACTTCTGCAATTAAACCGGGCCAGCTTTCCATAAGCGATTCGTTTCTTTTCGAGAGACGGTTTCATTAGTACCGCGAATAATTCGCTTCTCTAATTTCGCCGCTCGTCGCCGTCGCGTACTTTCTAATAAAATTGCGGTCAATCATTTCCAGTTTTCTGACGTAGCGCAGCTCGCGGCTGCGAGCTACACGAGCAGCGGGCAAAATATCGCGTAAAATTTTATTACTCTTTCGCAATTTTACGATATTAAGCACTCACGTGACAATTGAACATAAAATTGTAATTCAATCATAGAAATTTTTGAGAAGTATTATTAATTAGATTAAATTATATCCTTTTTTTTATTAATGCAAAATGATTATCTTCCACTGATCAAAAAAACGCATTGTATCGTCTTAAACGAATATTCTCGATGTTAAAATCCAAATAATCCATGGAAGTTAAAGAAATGAATTCAAACAAAAACGCGAATGTGTTCGCGGCTAACAGTTTTTATCGTAGAAGAGAACATTTATCGTGCGAAACAAGATCGAAGCTGAGCAAAGCCACCGCTAACTTTCATTGATTAAATGCATTTGAAAATGATCAGAAGCGAAGCTGCGCAGCAAATGAACGATTCAAAATAATTCAGGGTAAACGGTCCTTCGACGAAAAATAAATTCGCCGATATGAGAATGTACGTATTCAGAAGATACGCGACAGAGCAATACGTTTTTTCGAATATCCGTTATTATTCAAAATTCATTTCTCTTTATTTATTTATTTATTTTTTTAAAGGAAAAAAAAGAGAGAATATTATTTTATACTATTTTAAGAGAAAGGTTTCACTTAGAAATATCCAATTTCTTCAAGCTGCAGTTCTACCAAGCAACCAAATTATTTGCAACTTGGCGAACACATACGTATACATACATGTCAGTATTTATTACATATTACACACAGATTGAGGACAATATTTTTATTTATTTAGCATTCACTATTATTTTTCCACCATCACTGAAGCTTATCGATTATATTATCAATGCATTTCACAAAATTTTTTTATAGCACTACATATCTTCTCTATTACTTTACTACTTGCGTGATCATCGATAAGAGAACGAAAAAATGGAATGATAATATCTTTCAAATGTTTCAAATAAAATACGTAAAATAGAAAAGAAGAAAGTCGAGAAATTCGGTATCTTAATATATATCGAAAGAGACACGATTTGTAATATACGTGAATTATATAAGATGCTTTCTCTACAAATCCCCGTTCTTTCACTTCTGTTACGTATTTCAAAAGCAAATATGTCAACAACAAATACAAAAAAGTATTTTTTATATTCGTATCTTTATATCTTATACCTCGAATTAGGATAATTATATCCTTAAAAAAAATTTGAAATCACGCATTCTAAATATTAGATTTTATTTACGTATATTGATAAACCTAAACCGATAAAACTAAAAAAAATATCCGAAGGAGAATGCACTTCTCACTTGTTCGAATTACGAGAACGGAGGAATTTTCACGACGAGTCGACGGGTGCCCAATGTCGCACCCGTACTATTTTCCGGTAATAGAACAAGCGCGGCGCTTGTCTATGTCGGCCGCTAGTTGCCCGCGTAGTACTCGGTGGTGGGGGGTACCGCGCGCCTTCTTAAAGCCTTGCGGTTTTTTCAAAAACGGCGCGCTACCCCCACCACGCTTGCTCTAGCTCCCCACTATCTATTAAAGCATTCGCGTTGCATGCGTATGCCGTGGAACTTGTCCCGCGCCATCCCTCCTCGCCACCCCTCTAAATCCCACCTCCCTCTCCCTAGAACTTTCGTACCGTCGCTGCATCTCTCACCACACACAAGTGTATGTACTGCATTCGCTTCTGCATGCTCTCGCGTTCTTTGGCTATGTCGTAACATTGCATTAGCTATATATGCACATATGCATAATTCTCTTTCTTTTTCCTTCACCTCCTCGCTTTTCTCGATTGCGAATGCACTTTTTCGCAACAAAGATTTTTATGGACTCGATTTAAAGAGTTTTACAACAAAAAATTTTGAATAATTTTTTTTTCTTTTTTTTTAAAATTGGAAAACTATTCAGAATGTTCAAGTAAAATTATATACTTACATGAGCGATCAATTATGAGCTGAAATTGAATGTTTTTCGAAATCGAAAATTACTTTCAGTACATCTTAGATGTGCTTTTTGTACTTTCGTATCTTTTTATTCATAATTCTGCTTCGTTCCATGATACAGGCGTTTGTTTCATTTAACGAGCAAGGGAAGAGTTACTAAAAAGAAAAGACCTTTTGTTCCGTGCGTTCTGAATACGGGCTTTAGATTTCAATAATCGCTATGTACTATATGTGCAACGCGAACGGACGTAGCGACAGCAACAGAGTGCCGAGAAAGTGTGTCATTGTTTACGCATAGTCGGTTTACTCTGCAACTCGTGCCGATACTTAGCTTCCACTCGTCGAGCCGTTTAGTTTCGTCGCGATATTTTAAGATACGCGTTAAGAAGAGACGCGATAAAGTGTTAGATACTGAAAAATGATTCATCCTAACTGAACATTGCAGATGTCTTATTTTTCTTCTCCATATTAAAAATCGTTGTTAAAAAATCTAAATTGTTGTATTCTATGAGTTCTAAACTTGTTATTTTTATCGAGGAATAACTTTCAACGTTTTTTCTATTTTTTTTTTTATTTAATGATAAAAAATACGAAAATTTTTTTACATATATTAATTATGCCATGGAACTATACTAATAAGCTTAATACTTCAAGTTTGATATTTTTAAAATACACATTTTTTTGCGCTATATATTGTCATCGTTAATATTGATGATATATGCTACGTATATTAACGATAACAGTTATATATTATTATTAGTATATTATTAATAGTATATTATATATATTAATATTATTAATTATAAATATTAAAATAATATATTAAAAGTATACTATTACTATTAAAAAGCATTGTTAATAATAATCATATAATATTTTTCGTAATAAATTATTTGCAGTGTTTTAAGATGTTTATGGTAACTCTAGTATATATGCCGCATCTATTAAAAACTTAATTTATAATTATATATAATAATTATATATAATCATACATAATATAATTATATAAATATTACTTATTATGTTTAAGATAAATAAACTATACCAATACAAATTTTACACTACTACTATAAAAAAAATTAAAAATACAAAATATTTATTTTTTATATTTAAAGAAAAACTTTTAAAATCCTAAATTTATAAATAGTATACACTTATCCGTGAATGGTCGTATCACACTTATACGGCAAAAATTTAGGATTTAAAAAATTTTTCTTTAAATATAAAAAATAAATATTTTGTACAAATATCATAGAAGGCTAAATGTCGGTCTTGTAGTATACACTGCGGCGGATCTTGGTGCCTAATTATAATTATAATATAATTAGTGAATCTTTTTACATTTCCTGCTCATGCGAACTGCGCGCCGACAATTTGTCGGACTTGAAACACAGTGCACAACATCGGAAACAATCGACTCACATATTAAATTGATAAACAATTTAATAATTTTGATGCTAATAAGCATCTATTGTATCCCCCCTTCCCTGACAATCTGTAAAGAAATATTTTGTATTTTTAATTTTTTTATAGTAATAGACAGTGTAAAATTTTTATTGATATAGTTATATATAATATATAAATAATGCTTATAAATAAAACGTAAAATGACATAATAACTTATAAAATGTGTTTTCAAAGTTTTATTCGGGAATAAGAGTAATAAGTATATAAACAGAATAATAATAATCTTGCATTTATTTATTAACACATCAATATTCAATATTTATCAATTTACAATCAATATTTATTCATTAATGTAGAATAAAATAGATGTAGAATAAAAAGAAAATTTAATCATTAATGTTTCTTAATATATCTCATACTCGCAGAGTGTCTGTACCGCGAAATAAATTCCGCGCGCTAAAAGTGCCATATATCCCAACAGGTAGGATATTCAAATTAAATAAAGAATACAAGAGCTAAGCACTATCTCGCTACACCTTCTTTACTATCTTTTACTATCTCTCTAACATTAATCACGAAATAACTATTAAGCCTTTTATACTCCTTACAGTAATCATTTTACTGCAGGTTATAATAGATAGTATGTAATAGTAGATTATAATACATGGTTGCGATACTTGCTACATTGACAAATTGATTTAATTCTCTCATAGTGATTTCGTTGATATCAACAGTAAAAAAATTGAAGACAACAAGATACTACATATAATATATGTAACATATAGATAATATATATAACATAAAGACATATAATAGAATGGTTAGGCGCAAATTATCCTTATTCCTTTTATTTTTTCTGACTTTTGCGACGTAAATACTGCAATTGCCTATTAGTTTCATTATTAAATTCGATCAATTTAATTTGTGATATATTATTCCAGCTTTATGATTGCGTTTTAAATTCGGCGCGTAATTTGTAAAACTGAAAAATGTATTTAAAAATTTACATAGAAATATTATTAGACAACCTCGACACACCGTTCAGGCTGCTTCTCTGTCTGTGTTATTTATTTGTGTTCACATCAGCGATCTAATTTAACTTATTATAATATAACTATATACATATTTTTTATACAATTCAATAGAATTATTATTATTAATAATCAACATTACTGTTATTATTAATAGATTAATAAATTATAATATTACAATTAAACAATAATTATATATAATACTATAATAACATTAATATTATGTAATATTATAATAATATACAGGATGTCTAAGACTATCTACATCTGTTTTAAAATGAATGGAAGTGATTTATGCAAAAAATTTTTTAACGTAAGTTATATGTGATCTGAAGGGGAGCAAATAATGGTAAAATTAATTTTCAAAAAATTGATTTTTCAAAGACACATGGAAGTCATCCATTTTTTTTTAATGATTTTTTTACATATGATTTCTCTCTAGTTATTTTATATATAAACATTTGAAACATTTTTGATAAAAATTATTTTCCTTCATTTTAAAACGAGAATATATGGATGGACTGGGATTTCAGACATCTTGTATAATATGATTTAATAGTGTTGCTATTAATAAGAAACGTTAATGTTTTCTCCAAAAAATTAAGTGGGAAATATATTGCCCAATTTAGCGTGAAGGTGACGGACTTGATTCGAACGCCACGCCTTGACATCGAAAGTGATTTCGAATGCAAACAGACACATTTGCATTCGAAAGTGATCAAACTCATTCTTAGACATGATTAAGCGCGTTGCACATGGCTATTTATTTTTATCCAAAGCAGGCATCGTGAAATTTCTTAGTTGTAATATCGATTTCTTAGTTGTCGTATCCGTACGATTTGAAAAGAAAAGAAAAGTAATGTACGTGCTACATACTTTCCCCGTGAGTCACACTATTTATCCATACTGACTTCAATGGCCGATCGCATCTTGCAATCGAGGGGGACGAAACTCCGTTTCGTGCTATATGCATGTTAAACGTTGTTTCTGCCAAGCATGCACACACATATATATATATATGCATGGACAGTGTGAGAGAAAGCAATCTGTGCTTCAAAAAATTATCCGCTCAGTTTCGAAGACTCGAAGACCTTAGCTTGTTCGGAACCGGTGAAAAACTACTCTCTCCCTTCACCCTCCCCCTCCCTCGCTCTGTCTCTGTCTCTCTTTCTCTCTCCCCTCCCGTTCTCCTTGCCAACGCTTGCTGTGCGATTGCAGCGTCCGGTGCTAAAATAAAAATCGGAATAGGAGCGAAGGGAAATGCGCACTGATCGAGCGCGAGGAGGTAAGTTAGGTCACTGGGCGCATTAATGCGCCGGCTAACCTTACTTTCGCATTGCTAGATTCAATTCATGCCAAGGCTGACCGGGTGCGTTGCCCTCGATTGCCCCTATGCCGCCGTCGCCACCGTCGCCGTCGTTGTTGCTGCCGTTGCTGCTGCTGATCTTCCCCTCGCTCTTCAGCAACCGACCGAGGGACCGACCAGCCGGCCACGCGGCGCTAGACGCTCGCCGCGTCGCCGCTTCGCCGCCTCGTAGAGGCTAAGCACTCGCTCTATACGCCCGGAGTCTGGCCGATACAATACGCGTCATTCCCCGCAAAAATAGAATGAAGCGTAGTTAGCGACTATTTAAGGGATGTTTAGAAAGTTAAAAAGAACAAGTAATAGTAGTTTCTAAGAACCTCGCTTTGTCATGGACAATTTTATCAGGATCGAGATCGCTAGCGGCGTTCTATTTATTTACAAATCATAAAATATTTTTTTATTTTATACGACGAAGAATATTTTTTCTGTGCAAAATTATTTTTACATGCAGCTTTGAGATAGGAATGGATCGATAGGAATTAAATTCATATCGCATTCGTTGATCTTCTTTTCTTCTTTAATCCTTTCTCATTTATTTCATTATTATAATAAATAAATTAATCTTTTTACATTCATTTTAGAGAATTAATCTTTTTACATTCTTCATTTATTGTTCGTTACATTTAATAACAAGTTAGGGATAAAAAAGGACGTAGAAATATATATTAGGCAGAGATATCAAATATCTATTCTATTCATTACTATATTATTCCAATTCACGAATAGTAATTTTCCTGCAAGCATACTGACGATGCGATCGCAACATTCCTCAGCGAAGAGACAATGAGCAACCTGATCGCAATTTATAATTCGAATATAAGTAGCATCAGAAATACATTGTCCCAAAAGCTTATTTGTTCTTAAAATATTTTTCCGAATGGACGACAAAAAAATTAGACTCCGAAAATAGACTCCGAAAAGTAAAATCATTGGGAATACTTTCCGGGATTAGAATTAAAAGAATACGAAGAATTAACTAAGATAGATTATCGAGTAACATATATAAAATAAATATCGTAATTCTAAATACGAACTTATCAAGTATCGTTCATCGTTCATCGTGATCGCCTATTAATAACGAATAAAACTGCTTTGTAATCGAGCATTATATGGAATTCAATCGATTCCTCGATCGTATTGCACGAGAATTCTTCGATATTCATCGCGTATCGTGTATCATTTTCTCAATAGAGCTTGTCACAACCATTCATTGCGTTACGTATTGATCCCGATTACTCTTCAATGCATTCAATATGTACGTGTGTCAAGTTTGAAATAAATTTCCGATCAATTAATAGCCGCGTGGATTTCTCCCGGCATTAGATTTCTTCTCTCTCGGCATTAGAGTATTTACTTTCTGTCTCTTACGTTCGTTTTCTATAAAATGTTTATTTATCAAAAAAGGCACCGTATATCTCATACTAAAATGTAATAAAATTTTATGAAAGCACATATAACATACTGTCTACATATGTTAAGCTACGTGCTATTCAGATTAATCAATCGAATTGGATAAAATTCTTAAAAATAATAAAATTTGTAGTACATCCGTAGCATTCATTTTAATAAACTAATTTCATCATTCAGCTTTTATAATTAAATTTTTAATTATTAAAGTTCCACATTCAATTATTTATTGTTAATATGAACAAAACATTAAATATTTCTATTAAAATATAATTAATTACAAAATTAAAATACAATCAGTTTTTATAGAAAATTAAATAACATTTATATTCTCTTGACGAACAATATACATGTATGTTAAGCTACGTGGTGAAACTTAATATGATAATATCAATGATGAAAATAAAACGATAAAAGATCTCTTTATCAGCACAGAATTTCATCCGAGCAAACAATTCTTTACCGACATACTTGTGATAACTAGATACATGTCACTTGTTCGCTTTTCCTTATTAATCTCTTTTAAGTCAATCGCACGCTATATATCTAACTCGAATTTTTCTTCACTATCGTGTCATCATCGTCGTCATCTCGCTGATTGACTCGCGATTACGATGTCGCGCAGGTATCTCGGCTTGCGCGATTCCTCGGGCCTTTATCCGCGCCGATCACACCCGGACGGTGGTTCGACCGTACATTTGTCCATCGGTGTGCATCGTTTTAACCACCCATTTATTCGGCCGCACGTCCATGCACCCGTCTTTCTGATCATGCGCGCGGGCCCGCTCGGTCCGTCGGACCGGACCCGCTCTCGCCGCGTTATATCGTGTCCGCGGGGTGGCTGACCTAACTAAAGGGGTCGTTGCACCCGTGCGCCTGGGTCCGCTTTCATCCCACCACGTCTTCCTCTCTTTCTCTATACTTCTGGTCAGCTTCGCGTGCGCGCGCGCGCGCACAGCCAGACTTATCCTCCCGTCAACGTCTTGCTTCCACCATCGCGGTATGTGACGATCGCTCTTCCTCCTTTCTCCCTCTCTTCTTTTCTTTCATCTTCGTTTTATATTATTATTCTCTTTCTTCCATTCCTCTTTTCTACCGTCCTCTCTCTCGCACCTTGGTCTTCTTCGCTCTTATCCTATGTATTGTCCATTTCACTCAAACCCCGGCTGTGTAGCCGAGTCCAAAAGAAATTATAGTTATTTGCCACCGACCCTTTTGGATAGTCGATTATTTCGCGGCAGTCGCCCATCCCATTACCCTCCTCGCTTTCTCTCCCCTCCTATTCTCTTTCTCCTCCTGCTCTCCTCCTCCATATCCTCTCTTTCCTCCATTTTTGTGATCAAATTATTTCAACTGATGTAGAGAAGCATTAACTATTGGAATAATCAAATACTACAGATAGATATTGATTTATATACCGTCTCACCACAGTGAGATTTATATACCGTCTCACCTACAATTGTCAAAGATTATAGTTTTAATAGAAATATTTTATTCCCTCAGTGAAAAACTCAGTATCTAACTCAGTAACTAATGTGACGTGTAATTAGCAGAAAGTACTTGTTGTTCCTTATTCCTTTTTTCTTCCTCTTGCTCTTTTGGTTCTTTCTTTTATTATTTCTTCCCCTCTCTCTTATCATTCATTACGGAAATTCTTCAGCGCAATTAACTCTATTTTTTATTATATCGCATCCCATCTAAGGATGAATATCCAGAGGAGAAGAAGAAAAAACTCTATTCTTTTAAAATAGATTGCACTTTTATAATGCTAGAAAATGTTTTCGAAGATTTTAATATTAATAATAAAAAGATAATAAAATAAGTATCCCGTGTCTTATATTTCGCTGTAACGTTTTTCAATAACTTGTATTAAGCAATATTAAAAATGAAATAAGAAATTTTTATAATCGATATAATATAAATGACAAAATAAGAAATGTTGAAAAATTTAGTTTTAATTAAAAATATAATTACATATGCAACAAAAAAATTTGCAAATTGGAATTCCATGTGATATTGCAACTTAATTTTAAGATCAATTCAACGATTCAAGTCCAATCATAAGTATGTATATTTTGCTATAAAAGCTATCGTTATTGATATGATTGCAATATTCAGATTTTTCCGTTATATGCTGAGAATAATCAAAACGCTACATCACAACACAAATTTAGGTTTTTAGCACGGAACAACGAAGCGCAGTTATCGAATGACGTCGGTGTAAAATGATAAAACTCCTTGTTTGCTATACGTTCGCGAGGCGTACCAGACTATGATAGAGATTAACTTATCTCGACTACGAACCACAAGGAGGTCTCTGTTCATTTGCCAGCATTATGTCAATATTATTTCGCTGACCGCCGTCACATGCGAGCACGAACTCCAAAATTACAGTTTTATTCACAACTCTCTTCCTCTCTCTCTCTTTCTCTCTCTTTCTTATAAAAGAAGATCACAAGAGTTAAAACATAGTTTTCCAAAGAGAGCAATTAATATATATAGGAAAAAGGAGAGAAAATTATAAATTACTTTGGAAAAAATGATACTGTCTCTTATTAAACATTTTAAAAGAGATGTTTAAACAACATTTTTAACCGAAAGATTACTAAAGCCATTTGTCGTAATTGAAGATTTCAATTAATGTACGATAATCTTATGACAACTTTATTTTTGGGAGATAGAATTCTAACCTAACGTTTACAAATTTGCATGTAGAATTCGCGCATTTTTATCTCTTATTATCACAAGACGCAATCAAATATTTAGCTCGATTCTCGTAAATGCCAAAATTTCAAGTTAGCGCAGATTTGCTTGCCATGAAAATAGAAAGATGAAACTTGAAAGCCGTTGTATGTACCGTTCGCTGAAGTTGCCAGTTCGCTGAAGTTACTTTCTCTCTCTCTCTCTCTCTCTCTCTCTCTCTCTCTCTCTCTGGCTTTTATCATAAAGGTCAAACAAATTCGAGTAGTCAATTCATATCTTCTATGGCTGTCTTTCCTGAAACTACCGCCGGTCATAAATGTTGCAAGAGCACGCAAAGTGATATTAATATGTAAATGAAGGAAAGTAAACATAGACATGTTTTGTTTCAAAATATAATAAATACCATCGACTTTAATAATTAGTCATTTTGTTCGCAATTTTCTTTTATTCGCAATATTTCTTATTATTTTTTAATTTTTATTACTCTCTTATTACTCAAATAAAAATGCAACATGAAAAATGCGATATGAAAAAAAGTACGAAGAATCAAAATTTAAAAATACATATAGCATACATAAACTATTTTAAATAACTTTAGCTGCAGAGAAAGCAGCTTAGTAAGCGCTTTATGCTGATTGGACTATACTTTTAGATCTAAATTGAGATAAGACTATTCCTCTAGATCTAAAAATAGAATCCTAAGCTGCTTTTTCTGCTGAACACAGCCATTTATTTATCCCAGAAAAAGAAAAAATAGTTTTTTGTTTCCACNCACGCACGCACGCACGCACGCACGCACGCACGCACGCACGCACGCACGCACGCACGCGCGCACGCGCACACACACACACACACACACATTTATTTTGCACATTATAAATGATCTCACAACTTTATAGTGTCTTTTATCATGTAGTGCTGTCAATGTAAAAGAATGTAGCATTTGCAACTTTTTCATATTAAATCTGGATTGTAGGAATAATAAAATATACTTTTTTTGAAATTTAAAGCTAAAAAATCTAATTTGAAAAATTGACAGTTATAAATGTTTGGTAGTATTTAAATAAATAATAATAGCATGTAAATAATAATATAGACAGCACGTGGAAATAATATATGTGCAAATTACGTCGGAGAAGCCTTGAAAATCCTTTATAGTAAGGTCATCATTTTTCTTTCTTCGGTGCATCAAACATTCAACAATCAATTGCCTATGACGCATTAGAGCCTGACCTCGACGGCAAAATATATCGCTGGTTAGCCTTTCACATTTAACTTGTACTAATCACGAACACAAGTATGATCTTAAATGAGTTTTTTCAGTGTTTTTTAAAAGAAAATAATGTAAATAATATCAATTATAATATTATATATATATATATATATATAAAATAAAAAATAACTAATCAAAAAATAACTATTTCCCATTCTACAAAAGGAAATAGATAGCAAACTTGCAAAAGAATATATCAGGTCAAAAGTGCAGCCGGTGCAAAAGTTCTTGCCGATTTTTTGCAATTTTTTTATTACTATAAAAAAATCGATACAATATAAATTAAAGTATTTCCCATCGTTTACCATGACTTTTTTTCATCTTTCCGCAATTCGTCCTCTTCCGGTTGTATCCGGAGCATTTTTTGTCTCACATCACCGTTTTTAAATCGTTTAATCAATTCACACACGTTCTGAGGACTGTAGCATTTTCATCATACGTCTCACAAGTAATTCTGTGTGCATCAGCAGCATTTTTCTTTTACTGAAAACAAAAGACAGTGGCGAACATGTTCTTTATCTAGCTCCATTTTTAATCGTACTAAATGTAAAGTTATGTTGACATCTATGGCTTGTCATGCATAAAATGTGAATGCAGAGACAACTTACAAAAACCATAAACGTTAATAAAATCATTTATACTAATGCATGTATACAGACATGAAATATATCCTTTTCTATTCGCATCTGCAAGAACTTTTGCACCGAACTTTTGCACTTAATACTATAATTAATATTCTTCGACACATTTTATTATTCGTTTGTTTGTTATTCATTCTATCATACTTTAAATAAATTTAATTTTACATCAATACGCTCCTTCCATTTTTATCTCTCTCTCTCTCTCTTTCTTTCTCTCGCTCTCTCTTTCTCTCTCTTTAATAAACGACATCATGTTTTTATTTGATTGGCTGACAACTTTCTACAATTTTAATCAATTCATTGCGTTGATATATAATCATATTTCAAACTACTTTAGATGACGAAATAATTCAAGGCCACTTTTATCCACTTTTAGTTTGTGACTATTCACATAGCCGAAGTCTGTTATAGTAGAGAGAGAGACTAGACTATTTTGACCGTCTGAGACCTCTAACGGTATTAAAAGATGCGTCACGAATATCCACGCTACTTTTATATACTTCAACTACGTTCCATTCCCTATACTATTCTGCTCCAATCTATTTTGCTTTTATCTTCTCCTTCTCATCTTATCATTGTTTTTTTTATTAAACAAGCAAGAAAATTTTGAAATTAAGAAATAACAACTTAGTGAAATGTAGTATTATGTTGCTTGTCTATTTTTTTGTAATAACTATATTACGGTCCTATACTTAACATATTTTTCGCCAAAGATATAGTTTTAATATAGTACTTAAGGAACTCTTACTTCATCACTCACATACTCTTACATCATTTTACTGCCTACATTAATTTTAAACATTAACTTTAAACTACTTACATTAACTTTGAAAACATCTTTCAAATCAATTATGCTGATCTCATCTAAATAAATTTAGCTTTTGTTAAAAATCGATATTTTCGTAATTACAAAAGTAGCATTATTTTGAAACCAATGATAGTCATTTGATGACGTTTAATGCTCAAATTTTCCAATATAACACAATAATTGATTAAAATTAAAATCCAATATATGTTAATTATTTATCGATATTCAAGAAAGACAATTAAACAATTCTAGCGCAATCATTGAGAAATGAAAATTATATTTGTCTACGAACCGCATTCAATAATCATAATTGTTTAAAACTTTCGTTTATAAATGTTCTCCACTCGTCGCGACGATATAATTCTAGTATCTTGTGCGTATTGATAATTCTTGCTTATCAAATACGATACTGTACTTACACTAATTTAAAACAAACTAAACATTTTACAGATCGATTCGAATTGATTTCAACCTAAATAAATAGTTCTTGTTACAAATTGATATCTTCATAAACTAATTACAAAATTAATATCATTTTAATGATAATCATTTAATGCTTAAACTTTCAAATCAATATAAAATATTCGATGTACATTGATTATCCAAAGAATATACGAGTATTCAAGATATATATTCAATATTATATATTCAAGAAAAACAATTAAACAAATCTAAAGTTATTATGAAATGCAAATTATATTTATTTACGGAACATCATATATTCAAATGTCATTATCTAGATCATTCGCCTATCAATGTTCTCCATTCGTCGTGACCGTCTGCAACCTCTAACGGTGTTAGCAAAAAAACCAGACACAAAGCGGCGAATGTTCTTGAGTGCTTAGTACTTGTCTACTAGAAGCGACTATGACCACGACCTAGTACGAACTCGTTTAGTCCTACGTATACGACAATCCCACGCAAGCACGCGCGAATTTATCTACAACGTCTGTCAATTTTCCATAACCTATTTTAGAACGATTAGTCTCCATTATAAAGATTGGAAATTCAATTAGTTCTATGATTACTTCATTGAGAACACTTCTCTGTTTAGAGAATGTAAAATTGAATGTTTTTCAAAAGTGATTTGTAGGTAAATGGTGAAATCAAAGTGTGTAATAGAGTTTGATATCTTTTTATTGACATTTTAACATAAGTTTCACGTATTTATCGCTTAAATATTATGTATAATGTAATGCAGTGGTGCCAAAATTTCCGGAATCTCTGCCGTCGTAAAAAATTTGTTATCCAATAAAGAACAGAAAATCAACATTTTTTACAATTAGTAATAATTCTTAACTGCATGAAAACTGCACTAAAAAAAATAAAAAATAAAAATTTTTTACTAAATGACAGCGTTGTAAAAAAAACAGTTATTTTTTCGCTGAAAATTTCTGTGCTTCTCGATGTAAATTAAAAAAACTATTTTATTAAATCATCATAAAATTCTTAGTTCATCCAATAGTGATACTTAATTGAAACATGCATATCAAATTTTAAGTCAATCAAATTATTAGTATGAGAGTTTTATAAAACCGCGATTTCAAAAATATTTCGAAAAAACGCGTTTAAAGTTTGATAACATATTCAAAGCAACATAAAACAAATTCAGTTTCTACCTTGAATTAGCTATCCCTGAGTCATACAAACATTCTTCCTGTTCTTCGTAGTATTGAAATTCTTCAGTTTGTCTTCTTTCACGTGCTAATATCTCACGACTCCGGTTTAGGCTTAAGCGCGCTTTGCTTAAGCCTAACTTTATTCACTTTGACCATAAATAACTTTCTCTACGGTCAAAATCTGACAAAATCTTTTGAGGTCTTATTCTACACACTTTAATGTATCGATTTATGAAAAAAAAAATTGATTTTTTTTTAAATTCTAGACCGAGAAAAGCCCTTAAATTAACGTTGATTGACATTAGGTGTTTATCTATCAAATACTATTGAATGCTTTTTCACGCAAAATTTACGGGTTTCATTTAGTTTACGATGTCAATTTACACGTGTATTAATTGTCAATTCGTAAAATAATTTTTTTTCGAAAAAATAAAATACGCAAAAAACTACATATATTGGCGTATTTTGGCGAACACAACAGTTGATCAAAATTCATGCGATGTTCTTTTTTTCGCAACTTGTGCCGATGGACTTCAAACATTATGTAAATAAAAACGATTGATATATTAAGCTTTAAAAATTGATTCTTTCGATTTGATTTTTTCGAAATCTTTTAAAACTTTTAAAATACGCTATGTTAAAACCCTATTTTAGGGAATAGGTTGGGACCAATCGAGAGAGCGGAAAAATAGACTTCCTGATTTTCTTCAATAAAATTTCTCGAGCTTAAAAATAGCTCGTACTTAAAAACAGTGATTTTACATCAAGAAGAAAAAAAATCCGTTTTATAACGCGATTTGTATGCGTTTCAAATAAAATTTCCACATGGCACGTATAGACAGTCCATAATACAACTTAATCTGGGACAGGTGGCTACGTAACCTGTAAACGTATCATAGCGGACGTATCATAGTTTCGTTGAATCTACTTAGAGGACGAGCACACGCGCACTCGTCGATAGTAAATAAGCGCGAAATGTTCGTACATACATATATTATACACTCTGTGTTTGGCACGTATTTTCGACTACCATCCGCGAGTACCGAGTCAGAGCCTCGCAATGATACCTGCTCGCTTTGGCTAACTTGACGACCGGTGTGTGTAGCAATCTAACAGAAAAGGAACGGAGAGACGCAGCGCAAGAGCAATGCCCCTTGGGTCAGGTTCAGTACCCTTTGGCACAAGGCACTCGGAGAACGACGTAACCGGCATGCATCTGCGCGCGTATAGGTATACGCGTACACACGACACCTACTTGCATGCGAGATGGCCTTTTCGCGACGCGATAGATAAAAAACTGAACGAGACGTTCCCTTCTTCCCCTTTTCCCCACCCCTCTTGCGTGCATTTCGTAAATTGGAACAGCCTCGTACGCATCGACTGTAACTAAATGTCCCGTATCCTGCGCATTCTTGGACATCGCCAAAAAATCATGTCTTGCGAACGTCATAGTTTTCTAAGTTTTACAACGCCGCTGCTGATTTCTATTCCAAATATAAATGTAACGTCGTAATTTTTTTTTAATAGAAAGAAAAAAGAAAAATTAGCGAAAGAGTAGAATATTCGGACAGATGATTGCGTCGTCAGAGATTTGATTTTTCTTAAAATCTTTTGTGAATTTTAACAATCGACGAGAAGGAGGAAATATTCTCTTTTGCCGTTTCTTGCTGCTCTCATGAGTTTTACTCGTCAAGATTTCTTTGCGCGCAAAAGTGATGAATGAAACGTTCGAAATTCCTGTCCCCATGTGTTTCTTGCATGTGTTTTATCGCGCGAATATATTTCTATGCATTTCAGTTGGTGAACGGCCTAGACGTACCCCGATATATGTGCGAGATGATGGAGAACGTAAATGTTGCTCCGGCAGCGGCCGTGATGGAGTACACCACTTCCGGTAATCACACCAGCAAGAATGCGAACGGGAACATCATTACCCTTACGCTCAAGAACAATCATCTTATCGTAGAAACGGAAGAACGTGCGGTACGTGCGGAAAGAAGAGTATAACTTTTAACTGAATTCGTGACCATTCAGGAATCATTTTATCTCTTTCTCATATATTTTTCTAGAAACTAAAAATTATCATCATAATGACATTACACTCAAGAAAAAAATCAGAACATTAAAATAAAATTAAGTTAAAATTAAGTTAATAAAATAAAGAGTCTTTATTTATATCGTTATCGAAATCGTTGTGTGTGAATTATATATATATATATATATAAAAAACTTAAAAAAATTAATTTAAAGTTGGACCAAATAATATTACATTATGCTAGTAATGTTGCATTCCAAACAGTAAAGATTTTTTACTATAGGAAATTTGAAAACTTGAAATCACAATAATACATAATAATACATTACTCTATCGCTTTTCAACTAATCCTCTTTGTCAATTTTATTTCTAAATTCGATATGTATATATATATATATATATATATATATATATATCAAATATCATTACTGTCAGTGCAAAATTGCAAGAAACTGCAAGAACACTCACATAAATTCTTTTCTCTTTTTCCACGTTTATCCTAAACAACAAGACGAGCGAAGCACCGTAGCGAAACTCGTCGACAATCGCAATAATCAGGTCAGAGACTGGTTCGTTTTCGGGCTGTAGGGAGTAAATTCGTAATTATCGAACTTGGCCGACCCTGGTAAGGTCGGAGGTTACCGGGCAATTTCGCCCCCACCTATCGTCCTACTTACGGCTTCGTCTTATTCGCGTCGAAGATTCTCGAAATCCGTCGAGTCGTTCGCCTCTACCGACACCTACGTTTCCTCTTCCTCTGACGGCAACGCATCCTCCCTATCTTTTCTCCTTCTCTTTCCCTTTCTATAGGATGTCTCGCACGCTTCCTCATTTTCTACCCCGATCTCTCTAATACTCTACTCGCGCTCTGTTTCAATCCATTCTCCTCGCATATACGTACCTATATAAAGTGCCCCAACTTTCGAACAAGGAAAAGGCGTGGAGCCGATTCGGATCTGTAACTTGGGCTTGTATATTAAAAAGAAAAAGAGAAGAGAAATAATGGACTGAATAAATGTACATGAATTTCCGTGGGAAAAGCTGGACGTTTGGTCAGAATAATGAATAAATTTTGAATTTAATAGAATATCATCATAGTCTTAGAAATTTGCGTTATATTCTATTTTTAATTTTTTTCCTACTATTATTTTGTTACTACTTGATATTAAATAACTAAGGCTTACAACACCTATTATTGTGTGTGTATGAACATATATATATATATATATATATATATATATATATATATACCTTTCTCTCTCTCTCTCTCTCTTTCTCTTATTTTTTAATTAATTTCGAGATTTCGTTTTTAGCAAAATTTTATTTTGACTTGATTATTACTTAAAAAAATATTTTAAAAATATAAAATGAATAAAAAAATCATTAAAATTATTTTAAAATTATATTTATTATTTTAAAATGTAAATAAATAATTAAAACAGATATAATACGCTTTGCCTGAAAAAAATTGTAGATTATTTCAAACTTATTTGAATACTTTGTGTTACTTTTTACGGAGGTAACTGTAGAAGATTTTATTATATTTCATAATGTGTGTAGAAGATATTATATCTCATAATTTGTGATATATTTTGTTATATTTGCTTCCAGGTAACGATGGAGGATAATAAATCCACGTCGAGATATAAGGACAGCGGGTGTTCATTTGTGGTAGAAGTACAGCCGGATTATGACAAGGAAGAGACGGAGGGTAACAAAGGGTCATCCGATGATGTGACCACCGGTGTGACCGATCAACAGGCTCTGGTACACAGAGAGGAAATACCGGACGATAGATCCTCAGGTGATTATTCTCGTATTACACATAACACCTTTTTGATTTATTATATTCTTCTATTTTATTTCTCACACAGGTTTCGAAAATACGCGATTGTTTGGGAGCACCAATACCGGTCTATCACAGTCAGACCTTTCGATATCCAGTCAAGGTTCTGCCAATCCGAGTTACCGCTATGGTAATCAGGTTGAATATGATTCTGGCCACCTTGGTTATCCTATGTATGGTGGTAGCTACGAGTCTGATGTATCAAGAAAATTGGAGGGACGATCGAAATGGGTGGAATTCAACAAATTACCGGATATAGAAAAAATATTGTTAGATGATTCCAAAAATTTTACCAGTGAGGAGGAAGAAGAGGATAAAAGTGTAAGTAAATAGAAAGATTGATTTTTCGAACTTTTTGTGCATAGTTTCATTTTATTAATTTTAATATTAGGTTGGTGCAGATGAAATGGCCGTTTTTAAATATAAAGTTGAAACATGTATTTTTCAAATTAAAAACATATATATTTAATCAAAATAGTCCCCATTTACTTCAATGCACTTCTGCCAACGTGATTCAAGTGCATTAATACCCTTCTTAAAAAAATCTGGAGAGCGTGAGTTAATAAACTCTTCAAATGCATTTTTTACACTTCCTTTATCATCGAAAACTTTACCCGTCAAAAATGCATCCAAATGCTTAAAAAGGTGATAATCTGTTGGTGAGATATCTGGAGAATAGGGAGGATGAGGGAGAACTTCAATGTTCAACTCGGCGATTTTTTTTACCGTTTGTTTTGCTATATGTGGTCTAGCGTTATCGTGTAACAACAACACACCGTGTCTATTGACCAACGCTGGCTGTTGAGCGCATAGTTTCCGGTGCATGGTGGCAATTTCTTGACAGTATTTGTCTGAATTAATAGCCTCACCTTGTTGGGTAAAAGAATAATGAACAATATCTTTGTTGGACCACCATACAGACACCATAATTTTTTTGGGGTGAAGATTTGGTTTCGGCATGTGTTTTGGAGCTTCTTTCGCATCTAACCATTGCGCAGAACGTCGGCGGTTGTCGTATAAAATCCATTTTTCATCGCACGTTACAATCCTGTGTAAAATTCCATTAGTTTTCTGTCGTAACAGCAAAGAAGTGCAGATCTCCATACGTCTTAATTTGTCTCTCTCTGTGATTTCATGAGGACATTTATCTAATTTTTTCACTTTTCCCAGCCGATTTAAACATCGAACGACGGTTGAATGGTTAATTTCGAGTCTTTTGGTAATTTCTCGCACTGTTAATCTCGGATCTGCTTCAATCATCTCCTTTACAACAGCGTTATCAATGGCAGAAGGTGCGTGTCCGCGGGGCAAATTGTCAAGGCTTGTGTCTCCAGAACGAAATTTTTCAAACCAACGCCTCGTCGTTCTTTCATTCACAGTACCTTTACCAAATGCAATATTAATGTTACGCGTTGCCTCGGCTGCGGTATGACCTAGTTTGAACTCATACAAATAAAGAATACGAATTTCTTTATTTTCCATCACGGCGTTAATTCAAATTTTTATGACTGTCAGTGCAATATATAAATAAGGTTATGTGCAATAAATCATGTGTGAACTTTGTACTTTTCAAATAGTGTACATACATTGCCCTCTGTATGAAAAAAACGTAACATTTAAGGATAGAAAATTCAAAATAGTAAAAACGGCCATTTCATTTGCACCAACCTAATATAAAATAAAGAAAGAATAAACCGCTTACTATATCAACAGCTAATAAAAACTTATTCTTTCGAAAGACTATTTAATTATGATTTTTTTATGTAAAAACACATACACAAGTTTATATAATTAAGATTAAAACAAGATTTTGTTATTAATTTATATTTTGGGGATTTAATTCGCTAAAACATTTAAAAATTATTGATATTGTGTGAAGAATTCCTTTAATATTGTTTTACTTAACCTGTGCTTCAAATCATTAGGTAGACTGGGGCCGATTGTCACAGATTTAGTTTAGTAATTTTCAGAAAAATAGTGAATGTAAGATTTTGAAATATTATATACGTTACAATACACTTACATTCCTTAGATATTAAGAAAAAATATTACTCTTAAATATATCATTGTACAAATAAATTATTTAATTTTAAATGAAACTGTGAAAATGTAACAATTAATCCCAATACTCGGAGTTGATTTTCACACGTTCCAAGGTTGATAGTTACATAATTAGAGCTTTTTGCGATAACGATTTACACGATAATTCATATTAAATTTTAATACGGATAGATAAATTATGTATTTCACTGCTCTAACGACTTTCAAAATAATATTAGGCGAAATTTTATCTCTATCTGTCTTTCTTTTTTGTTTTTGTATCTTAGTTACAATTTGATCTCAATTTAACCTCTGAACGACTGTTCAAGTCAGATGAAAAACGCAGCTTTCTCGAAGAATAAATAAATATAGAAGTTCATTTAGAGAGAATAAAAGTTCACAATCTATCCTACATATCCTACGTTTCCTACATTTTTAGTAAGAGAAATTATATTCACAAATTTTGTACAATGATTAATCAACCACAGCAAAATTTATCTAAAACATGCCATCTTCTTCAATTAAATTGAAATCGCGATTAATAATGCCAAAAACTAACAAAAATAAAAGATCAGAAAAATTTACTCTCATCAACTACATTTTCTTAAAAGTTGTTGTAAGTATACGCGATGCTTTTGGCGCAAACAATTTTACACAAATTTACAAACTAATATTACATCAGCATTCTACAGTATAAAGAAGAAAATTTTCTACCATATATTAATTGAATTATAAGCTTTTTGACAATCAAACTCGATTGCCTCTACTATACAAGTGAAGCATTTAAATAGAGAACACTTGAAAGAGCATTTTATAAAAAAAATCTTTCAAAGGTATATGATTTTGTATGAGTTTGTGTAAAATATTTTTATATATATATGCAAAATAACTAGAGGAATCATGTTATGTAAAAGAACATTATACAATCTGTTTAAAAAAATAGCAATGATTATTTAATTTTTTTTTTATATATATAATTTTTTTTATATAATTTTTTATAATTTTGGAAAATTTTTATATAATTTTGGAAAATTAATTTTTTAAAAACTATTATTTGCTGCCCTTCAAACAGCAACTTTTATCCCAAACATTTTTTTGTAAATCTAGCCATTTTCATGTTATTTGAGTGTATTAATTAAAATGGGATATCCTGTGTGTGTGTGTGTGTGCGTGCGTGCGTGCGTGCGTGCGTGCGTGCGTGCGTGCGCGTGTGTGTGTAGAACTTAATCAGAAAAAATTCTCATAACATAGAAGATGTTCGTTTCTTTTCAGCCGCAGTTCTTCGGAAAATCAAAAAATATGTCATCTCTACAAGACGTCGTGAGTGCGGTGATACGAGAGGACTCGTTGGAGATCGATAATTTCCCAGACGCCGTGCGATCGAATCCAAATCTTCAAGTGAACGGCACAACGCCCAATAAGCTCGAGATTATGGAACAGAAGGCTTTGAGCAATGATTTTGTTAGTAAGGCAGAGAACAACAAGCCCGTAATAACCGGTGTGTTGCTGAAGGACGACGTTCAAGAAGACGCATTTCAGGAACAGCAGCGTAAACTGGGTAACGGCACGCTGACGCCGGAACACAAGGAGGATAGAACGACCGCACGCAAGCCGGAAGGCAGCGTCTTCGTGCCGAGTCACAAACGAGCAGGCAGCATCCCGCCGCGACTGATCGAGGAGACACTCGAGATGGATCGCAAGAAATCGCTGGACATCTACAATAGGTACAGTCAAATCAAAACGAGTACCAGGGGTATGCTGCCAAGCTTGAGTCCGAAATTCGAGCTGCTGCAGAACGAGGTGAGTCCGATCGAGGAGAAAGAGAGTTAATGCTCGCGTCAATCAAGGAAGAATCGCTGTTCGGCTCTTCTCGTCGACATCATCGGTTTTCCAATTGTGTCCTCTGAATAAATTGCAACGAAAGATACTAATCAGGGATTATTGAAAAAAATGCAGCGAACACGGTTAATGGTGTACTAATGGTGTAGAAATTATGTTACTTGGTGTAACGAATATATATAACGAAATCAGCATTATAGTGGTTGGTTACAACTATTACAATTTATTTCAGCAGATGGCAACGATCTCGCAGATTTGAGTCGAATAGACAACATCTTTGCAAGTATACAAATTCTATGCGACGAGGAGGATTTAATATGAGGAGTCAGTGTTTAATGTGTAAGCAATTTAATCAAAGAAAGAAAGATGCGATCATCATAAGGACACTCCATACATGATCGCGATTAAAATGTTTTTCTTTTATGAATATAATGAGAAGTGTAACACACATAGATTGGCAATTACATTTTCTAATTAGAATATTCAGCAAATCGTTTGTTTCGTATATATACGATAACGTAAAATACGGAAAAATTTTGTCTTTAAAGCGATGTCTACAATGAGATTTTAAGCCTTAAGCCGTAAGAAATCGACCAATCACGATCGAATATAAAGAGAATAATCGACTATGATTGGTCAATTTCTTGCGACTTAAGGCTTAAATTCTCATTATAGACACCGCTTAATATGGACCATGCTATTTAGTTCAAACCGAATGGAGAACTTTTCACAATCGAAATAAACGAGCGATAATTAATGTTAAGCATAATATATGCCGATCACGAACTAATCAAAAAAACATTGGAAATAAGAATTTTTATCATAATTTCACGTAGACGTAGTTTATCATTCAACTTGTGACGTAGTATATATTTCATGAAATTAACATTAACGATATTAGAAAATATATACAAATATAATATTCGATCTTCTTCTAATTTCTATTTCTTCACATAGTCACATTTTAACTTTTAAATGAGTTAACATTTTTCACTCTTAACATTACTTATAAATCATATTTTAAATTATTTTTTAAATATTTAAAATTGTTTGATTGTAATGAGAAGAATTTTGTGAATAGATAAGTCGATTCCTTAAAATATAGGTTCATGTAGTTTCAATGCCGTAAAAGATGCTGATAGATTAAATAAAATTTATTTTCTAGATATAAAATGTGATCTCGATTCGTAACTGTTATGAATTCATTAACATTCTCGATCCAGAATAAGTTACTCGAACATCATTGTTATCATCACTCCTACCATAACCAAATATTACGCATTGTAGTAATCATAAGTTCTTTAGAGTGTGAGACATTACACATTTCGAAACATTCATATTTAGTAAACAAGTCAGTGTACACACACACACACGCACACGCACACGCACACGCACACGCGCACGCACACGCACACGCGCACGCACACGCACACACACACATATACATATACATATACACATGCCAAAGTTCACGCGTATGCTTAATATAAAAGCATATACACATTACATATAGACATGTGCATTTAAGCGTGCACATGTTGTTAAAGATTTTTTATTAGCTTCATAGGCGTTTTAGGATGTCGAATCGACGCTTAAAACCTAACGATCACGTGGATTCTAGTGCCAAAATAGTTTAAGACGTCTGGAATCGAATCGACCTATGTCGACGTTTATCTGTCTGTAACTACATTTGAGAGGACAGCGTTACGTTATTGATATTTCAGATTTCTATATGATTACGTTGAATATTATAAATTGTTGTTGAATGTTAGCTTTGCGATGCTTTGCCTTAATCTGTACATACCCAAAGAATATCCGCCTCGTGTCAAACATCTTCCCAATTTTTATAAATACTATTCCTATCGCTGCTATATCTATACACTTTGCTTCATAAAGAAATCAAAACAATCTAGGGTAAAGGCAGCAAAGATGGAATAAATTACTAATATGGAATAGAAGCTTATTTTTTAAACAAAGCATTGCATTCTAGTGGCAATCACTGGTAGTTGTTGCAATTGTTGCCATCAAACAGTGAACTCGATGCGACAATGAATTTCTCTAATACAGGGTGTCCCAAAATTAACGCAAGATTTGAATTAAATAGAAAACACAGTTTTAGTCACACACAGTGTGTTTTTTTGGGTTGCCAACACTTTACTGCACGAATGGCGGCAAATTCAAATCTTGCGTTAATTTTGGGACACCCTGTATAAGCATTTATTTATTTTTTTTGCGTCTACAAATCTGATAGCACTATTTTAAAAAGTGTTCTTATAAACTAAAAGTAAATTATTTAATGTTTATATTACACAGACGCTTTTAATAATGTTGCATGAATACAATATTATGCCATTTAATTGTGATTTGTAACTCTCTATTGAAATGAGAAGAGTTTGTGTGTCATATTAAGACGTGTTGGTAATATGGAATAATTAAATTATTATGAAATAAAGAGTAGAGAATATAACATTTTTGTTCTTTTTATAAATAAATAAAGAATATTTTTGATGTTAATGTTTATTTTACATAATAATTTAACGAATTAGAATTTGATTTTATTGTCTATGTTCATGATAGAATTTTATTTTCTATGTGCTACATTACACAGTAAAAATATGATTTTTAATTGTTTTGATCAGTTTACATAAAGAAAACAAATTTACTTCATTTTTGCGTTATTTATTACTATATATATTTCCTCAAATTTGATCGGTATTCCATATTATATTCCTTTTCTTTACTCCCTCATTTTTTCACTTTTTACTTTTTTGTAAATACTGAAGTTGGACTTAAATTTCGGAAATTTTCATTTATTGGATGTTATAGCTAACATGTTGTTCAAGAATTCTGCGTTTATTAAAAGTCGAAATTTGCATTTGTATCAGAATAATATTAATTTAAAAATTGATTCCATATTTACTGCCTTTACCCTACTTCGCTCTACGAATTTCCCAGACATCACGCTAAATGCGAGCACTATAAAATTTCGCAACAATGAGTATAAATAGGTCAAGAAAGCTAGAATTTTTTCTGTCTATAATTAAATGCTTAATTATCTTTTAGATGCAGAACTTTATCGATCGAGATCATGTTCGAAGCGCTTAACCGACGCAACGATGTTGAAATTACAGAAATGCAGTATCGGTGCATTTTGATAATTCCTCCACTCTACAATTGTACAAAGAACGTATCCCGGCATTTAAAGCGTGGTTCTTAGCGTGTAATTATCTTCATTTTCCTGCGAGTTGGAAACATTGTTCTTTATATCTATTATTCGATACTGATTATTGAAATTTCTTATCCACGTACTGCGGTCGGAAATGTAAAGACAAGTCTAAAGTTAAATCTTCGAACGTGATCATTATTGCATATTAGAGATGAAACTTTTATTTTCTCTAAATATTTAAAAGTCTCTATTGCGATATAAGATAATTGCCGATAGAGCATGATTTAGAAGATTATCATAAACTTAGATTCGAAACGTATTACAATTGCGAAAGTAGAAATCGTCCAAGCGTATGATGGAAAATCGAGGAAGAACGTGACAGGAAATATTACAGTGATCGATTTAATTGCGCATTATATTTTATTTCTCTTTAAGATTATTATCCTATTACCGTTAAATATGTTAAAAATTTGCTTGTTATTTAAAAATGCAGAACATGAGATTTTTATACCATCGGAATAATACGATTGTTTGTTTATATAAATTTTGAAAAAAACATTTATCTCAATACGATATATAGTTTTGACTTCTATGTAAATTAAAATTATACATTATATATATATATTCCATACTGTGCGTGTGTGCTTAGTATGCGTGCATATGCGTGTGCGTATGCGTGTGCATGTGTGCGTGGACAGTATTGTGTATTTGCACGCGCGCGCGCGCGCACGCACGCACGCACGCACGCACACGCACGCACACACACGAACGCACGCACTCACGCACACACGCACACACACACACACACACACACACACACACACACACACACACACACACAATGTATATTATATAAATACACGAGGATTGTGTGTTCTTTTTTACATTAATCTAGATATGTTATTGCGTTGGAAACTTTTTAAATATATCTTAAATAATCTAATCTTTTTTATTAAATTTTTATATAGAGTGATTTTATATAATTACGATGGATTACAGTTTTTAATTGCAGATGAATTAATTGGTGTAAAAAAAACGTATAACTACATTTGAAAAAAATATGTAATTGCATATTGCAAATTGTATATACATTTTTAAAAGCAACTATGTATTTTCTTTATACCAATTGATTTATTTGATTATTATGTGCATAAAAATATTAAGGTGAGATAATTAAAAGTGAGATAAAAAAAAGTGAATATTTCACGCACACACGCGCGCGCACGCACACGTTCACATACACACGAGATATTTTATATTTTATTTATATAAAAAAAATAAAATATAAATATATTTCGTAATATTTTGTAAACTGTTAATTTCTCATAACCTCATCTTAATATTTTTATACGCAAAATGTTTGTAAGAATCGATTAATATAAAAAAAACACATAACTTCGTTAAAAAATGTAATTGCACTTTTCCGTGCACATTCTTATACTTATGAAAAGCAGATAGATTTTATTATACTAATTTTTTCATTTATCAATTTTTTCCTATTTTTAAATAGAAATAAGAACTATAACTATAACTCATCCCTTTTGTATGATTCAGCCTGTATATTAAAGATCTAATAGAAGCATTATTAGTGATCAACGATTAGTGAAAATCATATTAATTTTATGCAAAATATACGCACAATTTTTTTTGCAGGACAAGATGATATAATGTCTGGTTCGTTCATGTGAAAATATAGGATGACACTCGATTGTAGAAATCTACAAGCTAGATTAAAGCGTTAAAGGTGCTAAAATAATAACATAAACAACTACTTTCTTATGTAATTAATAAATGCAAATTGGACCCGCTAATACAATGCGTCCGTCCTTCTATGTATTCGCGACTTACAAAAATTAATTCTTTCATGCGCAAATTAATTAGATATTATAATTTATAAATTCTTGTTAACTGTTTTTTTTTTTAGAGATTTAAATTTAAACTGAATTTTGGACTAAAATTATATGATTCTTTTCATAATAAGAGACTCACAATTTTTAGACAATAATTTTGATATTGAAAATTATTTTAATAATTATTAAAATTAAAATATTATTATATTCGAATATTATATATAAACACATATTATTAATAACTATAATTATTAAAATAGTGTTTAACGAAAATCAATATTGCGCATGAGAGAGTTAATGCAAAGATTTTAATGTAATATATAAGAGAAAAATAGATAAGAATATCGATGAGGAAGCATGAAGTAAGCTTCAATGTTTGAAGCTGTTTTAATATTTTATAAGATGCAAGCTTACAGATACGTTAGAAATTGCAATTTCCTACTAAACATCTCTTCCTTTCAACATACCTGACAAATCGAAAGTAATAAGTTATTGCGCTTATCATATGTAATGCGAAAACAATATATGCGGAGGGTTTTTCTTACAGATATTTATTTCTAATAATCACTAAGCTATCTCATTGTATATGTCAACTTATTTTGCAAAAATAAACTATTAGGCACAAAAAACGTTTGTTGTTATCACAATTGCGGAATCCTTCTATTGCGTATGGTTATTACATTACTAGTGTGTACATCTAATAATTTTTATTTAATTTCTCTAATTTCACACAAGCATATATCAGACATATTGTTTTAATGAGAAGCTTGATTCAATAACACGCCAAGTCATCAAATTTTGATGAAAAATCGAATTTTACATGAAAACGAACGAACTTCTTTCATTAATAAAATTCAATATTCTTCTCTACAGCATTTAAAGTTAATCTTTAATATATCGTCATTTAAAAGAATGCGAAATTTCTATCGAGATTATAATTGGACATATATAATAGATAAACATAAATCAGGAGAGAGCTTCACATATTTTTTTCTTATTGGTTTGTTATTATGTCAAACTTTTTATTTCAAAGTTTGTACAAGGTGAAACTATACATGTAATTTATTGTATTGTATTGTATAAACAATATACTCTGTTGATATCAAATTGTTACATAAAATTATTAAAAGATAAGCATTCCTATCTATTTTATGAATCAGTAAAAATAAAAACTTTGTTCCTTTTAAATCGAGGATTTTAATTCATTTTTCACCAAAATCTTAGATCTTATAATATAAATGGAATAACGTTAACGTAACAATTTTTTTTTTAATACTTCAGATTAGTTAGTGGAGTTGCTTAGCGGTTAACGGGAGAACTACTTTATCCCAATCCGATCAGGGGGGGAAGAGAGGGCCGAATTACCACAGATTTTTCCCCCGTTCCGTTTATAATTACATGCGTTCGTGGAATAAATTTACTCGTCAGACACGTCTCAGTTCGATGCCTACGTAATATAATCATAATTAATGACTAGTCGTTTATTTTAACGAGGCCAAGTATCTGATGTGTAGTTAACGCAAAGAGTTAAGATATTTCATTAGAGTTGCGTACTACATTTCACGCGAAGTGCTTAAGCTTTACGTATATCATTTATTATTATCGCTGTATATATCTAAAAGCAAGACAAAAATAATAAAATTCGCAAAGATCGTTTCGAGGTAAACCGAAGGATAAGTGCCCGACGTTACCTAGACGCATTCGTCGACGGGTCATCCACGTGCAGATTAATTGTCGGATAAAGTATTGTTTATTACTGACGCATACATACGGACGATGTATTGGGAGAAACGCGTGGGAGAAATTTTCTCTGATATAATTGCCATCAAGGCTGCATCGTGTTTTTTTATTTATTTAGCAATCGATGATACAAGCGCGCTTTTACAATCACTTTTTTTATAGTCTTGTAAAAATCAATAATATCTTATTATTTAATGCTTGACGATTGCAAGTCTAAATATATGATCAGTCAGCGGGAAACTCTAATTAAGTAAGCTCAAATATGCAAAAGAAATAATTTATTTTGGTAGTACTTTTTGTAGTTGTTGTTTATATGTACATAACATACTTTGATTAAGATTATCGATCATTGTTCGTAAATTGCGCCATAGTTTCTGCGTTCAATAATAATTTTCAATGGTAAATTAAATGATTGTTGGTTTTAATGATTTTATGATACGACTGTAAAACAAGCGCTCGCGATTTTACATGTTCTCCGCAATAATTATTAATTTTATCATTGAAAAATCATCGTGTTGTTCCATTTCGTTTGTAGTTTCTCATTAGTCTTCTCGCTCTTACATTTAAATCATTCTGAAATAGAACTTTCAAAAAGCTCGTTTTTTTCTCCGTACAGGAATGATTCACGCACTTTAATACGTGGAAATGATTACTTTTCACAATCCTATTTAGCTGTCTGCCGAATCTCTGGACAGTGATTTAACTGCATCGATACAGGAAAAGAGAGAGAACGAGAGCAAGAGTAGAAGGTACGAAGGCAAATAGAAGGTGGATGCGCGGACAGATGGATGGACGGTGAACGGATAGATAGACGGATAGATCGGAGTGAGAACAAGAGAGAATAGTCGAATGGAATGACTGGAAATCAGGGGGCAGTCTGATTGGTCTTCGTGCTGATGGGAACGTCGTTGCAATCCATGCTCGGGTTGTGTACGCGGCATGCCAGGGGTTGCGGGGAGTCGAAGGCGGATGGAGCCGGGGGACGAACGAGGGGATGGCGCGGAGACGGGTGAGTTTGAACGTCGGTACAGATACGGCATTATGAAAACACGAATGTACTTTTAAATCAATACCATCGCATTGTGGGTACCGGTGAGGGCGGTACGTTCGCAATCCGCGAATACGCAGGAGATGAGAGGGGGAGGGGGGGAGAGAGAGAGAGAAAGAGAAGATAGAGATAGAGAAGAGAGAGTAGGGCCGACGGCGCTGCCGAGAGGGTCATAAGGGAATAGAGGGACAGGATAGGATACAGGAAGGTTGGGATATCAAGGGGTAGGAGACCGGAGGAATGGCTCCGTTATGCGAGAGGCATCGTGACCGCGCGCGCCGGTTACATTAAATTATGACAGTATCCATAACGGTACGAATACCGTCCCATGCCTCATGCGAGATGTCTTTCCGCATAGGAGTGGATTTGGCATAGGCAAGGAGATGATGGAGGTCTCGCAGACACAACAGCCGCTTTTACCGCGGCTTGTAATTCGTACACGAATATACAATGTATGTATATTTTCAGAGTTTTAACATTGTGTCACGCTTTGCTGAACGATGTCAGCATATTATGTATAATTTAAGAGAATATATTATCATGGAGATTCATTTGCAAAAATAATTTTCCAGTTCCAAATCTCATCCAATAAACATTTATATTTATAACATTAAATTAAGATTTTTTTTTTAATATACATATTATATATTGTCTCGATTGATAGTATTTATCGCGTTTCTAGTCCAGTTTCTTATTTTACATCACACAACTACAAAATGTATAAAATTCTACATATAATTCTATTAATTATTATTTAACGTCAAAATGCAATTATTGCCTTTGAATGGCTCATAAAGAATTACAAAATAACAGAAATTTCAGATAATTATCTCCATATAATTATGGCGATAGCGATAAAAATTATAAAAACGATAGAGCGATATAAAAGAAAAAATATTTTATCGCGTGTAACGCGATATTACTAGATTTATTAGAAAAGCAAAGAGTTAATACCACTTAACGCCAAACGCGAACGTTATTGAATAAAACTTTTTATTCCGCAGGCGTCAGATTTTTATTCTGTTATTCGCGCACGTGTAAAAAATTCCGTACGCAAACACCGGCGCGTGTGTGCGTGTATGCGTGTGAACGTGCTGGCTAGCACGTGCATGATAGAAATTTTTATTCGCAACGAAGGAATGATGGAAGCATAGTCGACCACCTGTATGCTTTAACAGTGGATCGAATCGTGCCTGTTACTCAGCCGACATATCTGACGTGGCGCATCCCCAAATACATATCCCGTATTTATCCCGACCTTAAAAGATCAAGACGTAATCATTACATTTATCGAACCTGCTTATTAAAAATACGTTTTCGATTATATTTACTTATTTAATTTGTATGTTACATACAATTATTACATACAATTTGTGTCTTTTGTTAGTATACAGTTTAATTATAAAGTACAATGTAATAATTTCCAAGATAAAGGTGTTTTGACACATTTTTTTAACCCTTAGCCTGCAAAGATTTTTTTGGCACCTTCTATCTACAAACCACGGTCGTTATATTTTTCTATATGTTAAAGTCATAGAAAAATTCTGAAAAACTTTATGTAATCTTTTACTTTACAGATCAATTAAAACATTTTGGAAAATAAATTAATTTTGAAAAATAATTTTTTTAATATAAACGAAGTAAGTTATAAACGCAGGTTGATTTTGCGCGAACACGAACGATCCTGGTTTGCAGATTAAGGATTAAGAAAGAAGATTAAAAATATACAAAACGTTCAGATAAATTTGTTTTGTAATTTGTTTATTTACTACTTCGCAATCAAATCTGTATCATTTGTATTAGTTTTTAATTACTTTTCAATTGTATGCATTGTCTCAATGTTGCAATATTGTTACATGTTATTAGACGCGTTTTATTAATATGAAAATAAAAATTTTCTTTATTGTCGAGATATCAACAGAAATGAACTGCCGACGTAGAAATATGCCTTTTGGAGCCTACGTAGGCAGCAACTGATGAGGGTAGCAATGTTTCCGGCATAGTCCCCGGGCACGTGGTGCTACTATTGATTTTAATTTTAGTGAAAGGGGTGGAAAAATTAGAAGAGTGGAAGGAGGATGGCAGCCGCGCAGCGATAGGAAGGAAAGGAGGTGCGAGCGTGTAAGCCAGAGAGGGAAATAGGGCTGAGTGTAACGGAAGGGCGAGAGAGAGAAGAAAGGCTAGGGAGAGAGAAAGAAAGAGAGAGAAAGATAAAAAGAGACATAGCACTTATAGAGCAATAGAGGGTAAGAGACGCAATGAGAGAAGAAGAGAGAGAGAGAGAGAGAGAGAGAGAGATAAACGAAAAAAAAGCTGAAGAAGAAGAGGGGTAGCGAGAGCGGAAAGTCGGCAGTGTCGAACAGTTTCGCTTTCATTTCCCTCTTTGCTCGAAGGCAAAGGTAGTCGTTGCTCGAGGGTAGGAGGGTAAAGTACCTGCCGTCATAGAGAAGGGTAGAATAGTAAGGAGTTGCCGGGACGCGGTAGAGAGAAAGAGAAAGCCCGCGGGAGAGACGAAGGAAACTGCAATGACAGGGATGTGGGACCAAGAACGACAAGGGGAAGGCGGAGGAGGGGAAGACCGTGAAAAAAGATGACACGGGGAACCTTGAAAAAGAAGCTCGTCACGTTGTTGAGCGCGACAGGGGGGTGAGATATTTAAATAAAAAAGACGGGAGCACGCGCGCAAATATGAACGGGAGTTAAAATGTCGACGATATTTCGGTGCGAGCTCAGCTTTCGACACTGTAAACGCGTGAAAGTGACCTCTACGTTAAGTCGCAATGACGGAAGAGAAGAGGCTAGAGCAACAGACTTATACATATCTAATATTGCATCAAAATAGTTTACATCGACTTTCATTTTCATAATCGATGAGTTATCGTAATTTTAACGAGACTAATTTGTTTTTAAAAATAAATTTATATTTGAGAATAACAATATAGAGACATTCAAGTAGCGATTAATAAAACTACTACTTCTAGCGATTTTCGTTTTCGTCTGATGATTGTTTTTGCAAAATGTATTTTTCGACATTAGCGTTTTATCGGCTTTCAATACGCGGCTCTCCAATTTTGTTGCACTTTCTCTTGCACGCGAGAAAGATTGCCAATCTTCTCCCTCGGTTTTTCTGGTTTTTTAATTGTATCGTGTGTTCATTCGCACGGGCACAAATGCGCACGCATACGCTTCACACCGCGGTTCACAAACAGACACGTGTCCCACTCACATGTGCGTGAGCCGGTAAAAATATACGAGAAAAGACGCACACAGAGAAGGAGAGATGAGAGGAAAAGAGTGAGTAGGGACAGAGAAAGTGAACTGGTTTACGAATGTCTAGATTAAGGGCAAGTATCGACGAAGCGCCTGGAGAAAAACTATTAGGTTTCGGAGAAATCATAGTCCACCCACGCACGCGCGCGTGAGAGAGAGAGAGAGAGAGAGAGAGAGAGAGAGAGAGAGAGAGAGAGAGAGAGAGAAAGAGAACAAATACCACGAGCGACCGCTGATATTTTTCGATACGCATGATCGCCGATGAAGCTGACACGCGTTCCACGAGAATGTGTTGGGATTTAACGCGATTGTCAATGTTGCATCGCACTCGTCATTTCGTCCGCTATAAGGCAAACGCGTGAGTGCCTCTGTGCCATGCTCGCGTTTTAGTGACACGTGGCGCTACGCGGGCGCCGCATTATTGGTACAATAGAAACGTAAAATTTCATTCGATAAAAAGGACAAAGTCATTACGATGCCTAATTAATACCTCAGATAAATACATTTGTGATAAAAAGATAGATCGAATTCTGTTTTGCGCCGCGATTCAATAACGCGAGAATATTACAATGGGTGTCGCGTTTCAAGCTATTATTTTGTATCGTTATTAACGAGCGTAAAATTGAAGCCCCGCGGAAAATGTGGGAGAGAAAAAAATTGTGGGAAAAGGACAGCGATATAGGCAGACGATGGGATAGCTACGCCTCTTTTCGACGGTGCCGCGCGCACGCATAATTAGACGAGGACAACCGAAATCGCTCCGATCGGCCATCAGGGAAGAGACGGTGCGCGGCGAAGAAACACGGCGAAAAATTGACACCGGTTGAGAGCCAACGGTATCGTCGATGATCGTCCTCATTGGCCGGTGGCGAAAAAATCCCATCGAATCAGCGAACGAGGTGAGATTTGCAATTAAAACGCGGGCTGGTCCGCCACGCGGGCGGGGGGAGAGGCGGGGGATGGGGATGGAATCGGGATCGGGTGGAGAAGGGGGGAATGATGGGGGCAAGAACGGGGACGGGGGTGGATGGATGCCGCCGTCCGAAAGGGCGCAATAAATGTACGCATTGCGCAGAATTAGTTGATTAAAATATAAAAGAAGAACGGGTGGGGATAGAGGGGCGCGCGCGGCAGGCGGGAGAGGGGTGATGTGCAAGGCGGGAGGGAGGACGACGCGGAGAAATATGGCAGGGGGAGAGCAGAGAGATAGGCGCCAGAAGGAGAAATCTCGTTTCCCCTCTCAGTCCCGCGAGTGTGCGGGCCCCCAGTGCTTCCCGCCCTCTCCGTCCCCGCGACTCGCCCTTCCGTCCCCCTCGCACAACCCCTGCGCCCGCCGCGTACCAACTAGGGTGGATAGCGGGGCCAGAGCGCGCGCGGGAAAAAGAGAGGACAGTCGCGGAACGAGAGAGCGCAGCAGCCCGGGAAAAGAAATAATCTGCGAGCTGTATTGACGTTTCTAGTCTAACTCTGATTGAATTATGCATGAGCACACCAGCGATACCGACGGCTCTCCTTCACTGCCGCCGCCGCTGCCGCCACCGCCGCCGCCGCCGCCGCCTCCGCGACCACTGCCGTCGCCTCTCTGCGAGCCCCGGTCGTTCGCTTGGGGTGCTCGCGGTTTTTTTTTTTTACACACACACACACATATATATATATATATATATATATATATATATATATATATATATCACTCCTCGTTCATGTAGTTCGTTCTCGGTGTCAGAGAAATGGTAGAGCACGTAGGTATACAATTCGAACAACGAGGCTAATCGTCGGTTAAACTACACCATGAAGAACACGCGGTACAAACGGATTGACATTTGGGAAACTGGAGAGCGTCGCTATTAGCGAGATCCGTACAAAATGTAGAATATTATTGATTACAGTAAGCAAAATTGTTTTATCAGATATGAATGACCAATCGCCTGTGAAATGACGATGATCATAGAATTATTGCTTGACATATACCTTTAGCTTTCTTTTTTTTTTCTTGTTTTAATGTTAAATAATGATATACAGCGGTTTAAAAAAAAATATGTCGTCAATTAAAAAACAATTGAGATTCACAATTCTTGTCTTTTAGTATCAAGTTTTGCAGTAGGTATCTACAAATTACAAACATTCAATTTTTCAAAGTTTGCACATTTATCAAGTAATTTTTTATAAAATCTTTTTTGTCTTTGTTTTTCAATCAAAAATAATTAACGAAACATTAAGAGATCAAATGTCTTAAAGACGATTCGCAAACTACATTAAAATATTCGCGATATACAACGAATAATAATGATCGGCTAATAAACAAGCAAACATTAATCCGCTTACACTAAATTACGCTCTATTCTGTTTTACTCGCGAAACGACGTGCCGCGGCGCGCATTATAGCGCTCTCGATTGTTGCACCGTTTAACCGATTCGCTAATGGGGAAGCTAACGGAAAAGAGTACATAACAGCTACAGATGCTTCTCTCTCTCGCATTCTCTTCGTCCCTTGATACATGCTCCGAGTAGGATCTTCTTTTAGTATCTTGCGCACGTAACCGATCGCGATATCGATGACAACGATTTACGTGCTTTATTCACTTGATCTCTTTGCATTTCGCTCGGAAAGGTAGCCTCTTCGCGAGCTATTCAGAATGGAAAGACGAAAGAATTTTTCAAATAAATTTTCCCGTATAAGTTTCATTACATAATTTATACATATAATTTATACAAAATTGTATTTAAAAAATAATTATTAAAATTTAAAAATTAAGAAAATATTAACGCAAGTGAGAAAATATTAACAACTAATGAGAAAATATTAACGCAAATTTAATCCAACAGCACAACTGATCACAACTGATTGTGAAGATTAGATAATCTCTCATAATTACGCTTTCAATATATATTAAAATGCCATACTAATCCCGATAAAATGTTCAAACAACCGAACAAAGAAGTCAAGCTTTTTAATCTGTTTAAATCCATACTCTCATAAAATTTCTTCTTTCCATATTTATTTCAAAATAGAGCCTTTTTATATTAGTTTTTAATTTTATTGTGTTCCATTTGAAACTTTTTTTCTTTTTAAAGGATTAGCAAAATAGAAGAAAAATAAATAATAAAAACAACCCGGTGACGTGATTATCACGAACAGAGAAAATAGAAAACAAAACGAAAAAATATTTCTGAAATATAAATAAACAATATATGTCCTATTTTTTACAATATATTTTTAAAAAGTATTAATTTTATAGAGGTATATGAGTAAAAAGACCTTTATAAGAATTAAGCGAATGTCGGTATACGCTCTGTTTTTGTTATAGCGCTGCAAGCAAATTTGATATTTTTATTCAACTAGACATCGCAGTAACAGCAGAAACGCGAGGAAGTGTACAAACGGGTTACGGTAATCGGATGCGTCGTCTCACGACCAGGTCGGGAGATTACATCTAGATGCCGCCGCAGAATTTATCGCTCGGCAAAGAGTACTGCTTTATTATGCATTTATAGACACATACGTCGCATAGCTTCGGTAAGCCGACCTCGCGACAGGGGCCGTTGCCAGAGGGATGCTGAGTCTCTCCCGCCATTGCAGGCTAGGTATAGCCCCCCACTTCTCGTCGACAAGAACGACGTAGGAGCAACGCGACTACTGCTAAAAACGGGATCGATACTAAAACGCTTTTAAAATCGAAGCTTTTGTAATTAACTCGCCAACTTACTGAAGTCTGGCTGACGATACATGCAGTCGCGGCGGTTAAACGTGCGAAACGATCGTTTTTGCCATCTATCATTGCGTTCGTATCACAGCTCGCATTGTATGCAAGTCTAAGAATGTTTATCTAAAGAACGTTTATTTTGGCAATCAAAATTATTCTTGTTCGGTGGAGAGAGAGAGATACTTGATATTTCAATAATTTCTCGAAACTTCGCTATAGAATATTCGTAATACTTTGAATATCAAACAATATATATTTGTAGATTTATGACATAGTATGATAGTAGATATATCAGTATTTTATGTCGTATGAGAAAAAGTATCAACGTCATGTTATTGTATGTAAATTCGAGACATATAATTATCACCACCCTGAGGAACTACTATAATTATCATGACAACTGTCATTTCGAAAGACATTCTCAATGACCTAAAATTTTCTGTTAATGCATTTCAATTTGCAGTATTATGTCAGAACCGATATTCTTTGTGAATATGATCAGTATATCCGGATTTAAGCTTAATAATATCTCCTGATAGCATTTACAAATTAACGTAATATTCCTCTCTGAAAATGTAATTCCTGATAACTGAATTACTTTTACGAACATCTCAGGTTGATAATAATAGCAGACTTTATGCAGTTGCTTGTTAATTATCTTCTTACTTCTCATCCATCGTCCCGACTGGACTTCTCATTAGTCTCACTTGCTACAATATTCGCGCGATTTTTACGATCGTATCGGGATTATGTGCCATAGTCTCAAAAATTAAAAAAAAAGAGGAAATATTGGTTGAGCGCTTTTCGCTCTGATGTTAACAATGTGAAAAAGAGAGATAGTGCCAGCCATTCATTCCTGTATATTTGCAAAAAACCGACGGTTTCGGAAAAGAAAAAAAAGACAACGTGTAAATTTTTCGAGTGTCAAGTAATTTTTTTCAATTAGATGCAAGAACACTAATATGTATTAAAAATCATCATTCCAAATCTTAGCTCACGTAAATCTGTAATTTTAACTTTTTGTTAACGTAAATTTTATGATCGTAACATTGCAATATTTTTCATTTAGAATAAATTTGATTTTTATGTCATGGATTTACGTTTGAATAAAAATCTTTGAACTTGTGTATATTAAATATAAAATATGTTGTTTTCCAAAAGATCTTCTTTTCAAACGAAATATTCTTGAAAGATTATGTATAAATTTCGAAGCACGCATATTTCATTCTTCACATTTATTCGGTTGAGAGTTTTTTATTTTTTTCAACTTTTTTCTACGGATAATGAATTTTATAAAATGTTCTAATTTACGCAGATCATAAAAACCTGTATATTTTAATGCAATATATTAATATTTTCTTTCCAATATTACGTAACTTTGTGGCTATAATTTTGAGCTCCAATCTAAATTGGTATTAAAATTTTATTTCAGTAGACCGAGAGAAATAAATATTATTCTTCTTTTCGTTATTTCTAAAGAAAAATTATGGGAATAGCGTCTGATTATGGTATTCAATCTAATATGTTATATTATTTTTAACGTTTCAATTATAATCCAAATATATAAATAAAATCAAACATTCTTTCCTTAAGTTTAAAGCTCATTATTGTATTATTGTATTAATAGCAATAATTCGTATATTTTTCTGAAAAATGAATTAAATGTTGTGTGCGATAATGAATACGTGTAATGGAATGAATTTTTTCTACGTTCATGAGTTTTTCTACGATAGTCTGTCGATACATTCCCGAGTGTAGCCGTCAAGGAACGGCGCGAGGTCGCGGATAAGCGAAATGCGAGATAGAAAAGGAGATAAGATACGCCCTGGACGATGGAGTACCGCCCTCCAGCGAGCGCGTTTTATTTCGCTTTTTAATAAGGACCTCGTTTGGAACTCTAGGCTTTAAATAGATCAATACCTACGTACTTCATCCCTGGCAACGAACCCATCGCGTTTCCGCTCGCTTCAACCCCCTGGCCACCCTTTTTACCTCGCACTCTTCCACTACCAACCTACCTCATCTCTCTTGCTCTCCGTTTGCCTTCACCACCCGCCTCTTTCTCACACCTTCGCTCGCCGTCTCCGTCTGACCCACCTGTTCACCCTAATCCGGTATCTTCTTTCCCCTCGTTACGCACAACACTGTCTTTCTCTGCGTTTCTGTTTTCCCCCTTTACTCCTTCCCGTCTTTTTCATCCCCTCTATCGTCTCTCTTTCTTTTTCTTTCTGTTTCTCTGGCTCTCGCTCTCTCTCTCTCTCTTTCTCTCTCTCTCTCTCTCTGTGTCTATCTCTCTGTGTCTATCTCTCTTAACAAACCATCCGCGAAGGATCACCCTTTTTCGCGACTCCCCTCTATCTACTCTCTTCCCTCAGTCGCGGCACACATGCTTATTTACAAACTGTTCCATGTACAAGCACATTCTTACACATGCATTTATTAGTACGTAACGCGCTGTATACGAATGTGTACGTACTTGCGTAAATGCGTACGTGCGTGAAACGCACGCGTGTCACACGCGCGCGCGTGCACCGCTGTTTTCATTTTTCCCTTTATTCCCCTCTAGCGCGCTATTCCAAAGCTTGATAGTATGCCGGTTGTGGAGATAGATGGCAGCCCACGGCCCGCTTTTTCCCTTTTTCTACACTTTTTCCCTTTTTCTCTAGAGATTTTTCCTTTTTCCTTTTTATTCTTTTTTTTTCTGTATTTACCACATCCCTCTCAATCCCTCCCTACCTTCCGAATCCCTCGTCCTCCCTCTCTCGCATCCCATCACCCCTCGCTCTCACCCTCACGGCGTCGTTTGTCGGCCTCTCCGCGTGAATGGGTGAAATGTAGGTAGAAGCCCGTTTTCGCTTTCTATACGGCTCTCGGCGAAAACGAGAGTCACGTACGTTCCGGAGCACCACCAACGTTTCTAGCACCCGATATATATGGCAGAGCCTGCAATCTCTCCCCGTCCCCGCTAACACCACCTATCGCCCTTTCTCTGCGGCATTATTCGTCATACTGACCAAATGCGCGTTATCTGCGCGTACTTGTTAATACAAGTTCATGATTCTCTATTTATTCGCATGTCATTTGTATTATAAATAATTTATCTTTGCAACAATTTATATCTATATCCTTACTGTGTTAAGTTAAGCTATTGATAATATTAATAATATATTTTTATTATATGTTTCGGAATTTAATTCTCGAAAAACTTATCATTTCCAATCGTTTATGGTACAGAAATGATCATTAATGATTTTATTAAGTTGATCCGCATTAAGAATCCATATAAAAGATGACTTAAAAAGAAGATCTAAGCTATAAAAGTTACAAAATATTAAGTCTTTATCTTTACACAGCCTGTCCCAAATGACTTCCGACTGACATTGATCAAGGATTAAAAGGTCATTGACCTTTTAGCTCACTATTTATTAAAAAGTTATTAACAAAACAATTTTTATAATAAGTAAAATATAATTTTTGGATACAATGTATATATTTAAGTTTAATGTATATATGAATTTAACGTATATATTTATATGCTTATACATTGCGACTTTCCACGCAAAATGATATCTATAATTGTATTGTTTCACATGGGTTTTCGACTTTCTATGCGAAACGAGGTTCATCCCACATCAACTTCTGTTTACGGGACAAAACGAAATTTCACTTGTAAAAATTGTTTTGTTACAACTTTTTAATTACCAACGAGCGTTGGGAAAAGTCAATGACTTTGAAAGTCCTCCTCCTTGAAAGTCAAGATCAACATCAATGTCAGTTCGAAGTCATTTGGGGCGGGCTGTATAAAGATTTATCAAAAGTTCGTATAAATACAAGTTTAGAAACGCTTAGTTTTGAAAATAGAAAAAATTTTATTTTATATATAATATGTTAGTATTTTTTTTTTATTATGTATATATATATATTTTTTTATATATATTGTTTAGCAATATCAAATTAATGAATTAAGTAATGGAATTGAAGAAGCTAATTAAACAAGATAAAGTTTAACAGAAACAAAAACAAAATAAAACAGAAAACAGAATATTCTGTTATAAAAATTGTTTAAAATGGTTTTCTTCCGAAGAAAGATCATTGTCCAGTGCCCTCCTCTAAAACTAAGGGTGTCTAGTTTATATGAATTTTTTTGGTCGATGGAAATACATTCCTAAAATTTGACATCAATTAAAATACATTCTGATGGAGCGTTCAAAAAAAGATCAACAGAAGAAATAGAAGATATGTAGGGTATGTATTTTAATAGTAAAGATTCTTAATTCTTTGTCTTTATACTTGTTTTTTTTTAATTCATATTTCGTTCCTTACTTCAAAATACAATTCAATAAATTTTTCACAATTCACAAAATTTCTCAGAAAAGGGAAAAATTATTTTTCAATTTAATTGAAATTATTGACTAATTAAATAAAATTGGAAAAAAGAATATTCTTAATATAATCAAAGTTATTTTTGTCACATTTTCGCTTCACAATCGTTAAAAAATCTTTTTAATTTGAAAAATCTTTTCGACGAGTTTTGAAAGGAGCGAAAAAGACAGAAGGAGAGATGGAAGAAAGAGAGAGAGAGAGAGAGAGAGAGAGAGGAAGAGGGGGAAAGAGAGAGAGAGAACGAAAGAGAAGGAAAAGGATTTATTTTATTTCAAGATTCAGATTCCCATAAGGACGTTAAATTTTACGTTATGAAGACAATTGAGAAAAAAATCTATCGCAATATTTCGGACAATTGTGACGATATTGACGACTTTTATAAAAACCTTTTCTTTTCGAATTCTTTTTGAATTATAATAATTTTGACGATTTTTTATAAAATAAAATTAGTTCACCTTTGATGATTGATAAAGTAATGTTTTCCTGACTCATTCATAATAATAAATCGAAAATCATGATTTTTGAGTTGTGTCACGTTTGTAGTAGGTGCGATTTATATTTCTATTCTCGCGATCTAAAATGTTCATTTCATTATATATTACATATTGTTATATTTAAACTTCAAAATATTTTAAGCTCTTTAAAAAGCTTCTGACTTTTGAGCGATCGAAAATGAGATCATTGGAAACAAACAATTTTCCGAGATCATTCCTTTCGGGTCAGACCTATTTGTGCCGTCGAATCTCGCCCCTCGGGGGCGAAAAGAGCTCGGGTCTCCTTCTCCGCTGCGTCTCGTTTCCACCTATTCCGTCTCCCTCGCGCGCGGAGTCGATTCCTTCTTTTTTCTCCGCCACGGACCTACGCGCGGAAAGGGTGATTTGTCGACCTGACCTCGAGAACTGTGGGAACGTCCTTGACCTATCGACGCGGACACAGAACGTCGAGCGTCGGAAGTAGTGGATGTCCCTCTGCAACGGACGAAATACTGCGGGCGCCGATTGAAGCGCGTCCCTACAATCGATCAGCTTGAATTCACTATGAATCTCATGCGCGGGAAAACGCGCAGCGGAACGACTAGCTTAGTTTTTTACTCTCTATCGATTTAATGCGATTAAACCGTTATCGACTTTATCAACGAGGACGCCTCACGTGATGCGAAATAAATAAAGAATGGTATATCGTCTATATTGTATGTGATATTTATTAACGATGTTCAACAAGAGAGAAAAAGAAATTACGACTGACATATCTGAGACTTGCAAGATAATAATGTTGGCAGAGTTATTTGATATCATTAAATTAGTTATTTTTATATTCGTCAATGAAATATCTTAAATGTTTTGTAATCGTTTTTTGTGATATATTAATTAACAAAGTCTAGGAAAACGCGTAAGATCGATAATGTTGAAATTAAATTATTCTGTTAAATACTTAGATTTATATTATCATTAGGAACAGAAAGAATCAACAAGATGTTGATCGATTCAATTTTACTAAATCAGTTCGCGATGTAGAACGAATGAATTGCGTAGAATAAATAGCACGCAGGAAATACTACTTTCGTATTAGAGGAGATTACGAAGTTATGTTAGACATCACCTTGAAGATACCTTCATTAAATCTGTCTTTACGTTCAAGTCGCGAAAAATCAGTGAGTCTACACGCAAGCGAAGAGAATAATGGGCGCGTTCGCTCAGACCGCGCTAGACAAGGAAATGATGGCGGGGGCTCTACACACATATCCGCGAGCCGTATAATTTCCGCGAACTGCCGCAAAATCAATAAAAGAAACATTACATTGGCGGCTGGCAGTACTGAGCTTGGCACGGGCCATGGGATTGGATGGGGAAAACGAGATAGGAACGCGCAAGCGTTGCTAGAAACCTTGACGGCGGCAGAAGGGCTCGGTAGCTCGGCTATTCGGCCACTAAAGGAAGTAAGAGAGAAAGAGGAGAGAAACCTGGCGAGGGGGGAGAAAGGAGGAAGGACGACGCAGGCGGGAATAGTAGGCGGCATGGAAAGCTGCCGGATGAGAGAAGCGAGTCTTATGAAATATGGTCTCCTTGCAGAGGAGCTCGCTTGTGTTCCGCGTTGCTGGTATGGTTGGCGTTCTGCGCGCAGAAGAAACGAGTTTTAAAGGGAGCGAGGAAGACAGAAGGAGAGACAGAAGAAAGAGAGAGAGAGAGAAGAGAGAGAGAAAAAGGATTTATTTATTTCTATTCCCTATTAAGATTCCGATAAGAACGCTAAGTTTTGCGTTATGAAGACAACTGAGAAAAAAATCTATCGCAATATTTTCAGGCAATTGCCTCAAAATTTGAGATACAAGTAGAAATCATAATATTCAGATATAATTGCATGAAGCAATATTATTTCTCGTTCAATCAAGATTAGTATTATAATGTAATTTAATATTAATTAAAATCTACAGTCTTAATGTCGATATCTAAAACAATGTCGCAAAAATTATGTTCCCGTAAGAGAAAAGGGAATAAAAATATACATAGAAGTTAATGAAGCGACATCTCTTTAGTGACATTTTTAGAACTATCGAGCTAGAGACAGATCCGATTAATATAGTAGATATGATAATTTGATGCACCGTGATCGTGAGCATATCATTTATATGAAAGTGATTTATGTGAGTTACGCATGTGGTTCTCTATCATCACCGATGAGCAACAAAATATGGTATTTGCGGCTTGAGCGAGGCAGTGATCCTTTCACGAGGCACGGGGGGTAATGGCGAGAGGCGATCGAGGTAACTCATCGCTTGACTATATAACAATTTGGATTACGACGTAGCCGTACTCAAGATCGAGAGAATTGGTCGCTATAGAGAGCGGAATTGGGACGTGGATGCAAGGAGGGAGAAAAAAGGGGAATAAGGAATTCAGCTTTGTATGCACGCGCGGAGAGATACTGAAAGGGAGATACATCTTTTACCGTTAATATGTTATTCAAACGATCAAGATTGCGGAACGTGTAACGCGAATCTTGGATATTAATTTTCGATTGGAGATTAGTTACGCTACATTTGCAATTCATTCTTCCATCGACGTATCAATTCCAACAATTTCATATTTATTCCTTAATCCCATTCTTAATTCTCCTTTTACGTTAATTCATAAAAAAAGAATAACAGTAATTGTCTAAATTTTATAATACAAATTTAAGTTATTTTTAAATGCGTGTTCTAGTGTACATATGATTTTATTAGTAAAAATAATGGATCAATATAAATTCGTATTAATATTATTTAAAAATGATATCCAAAAATACTGCACATTACTGCACAGAGAAATGCCCTGGATGCCGAGAGATCGAATAAAAAATGTCATTTAATACATTTTTCCAGTGTTTCAAAGAATACTTCGGAATAGCATGGAATTAAAGGATTGTGGATTTTGATCCTCTAACAATAATTTTTTATTTTAGCTAAGTTTCGTTATTAAACGCAAGGGACCTAGAACCCATGTAAAAATAAACAAGATTAATAATATTCCAAAATATTTTATATTTTAATTTCTTGTTTTTAATATGGATAAATGTAATTTCTCATATTCCAAGATATTCAAAGATTGATTTTGAAAAGCATAAATTTGACTGTCTCACGCACATATTTTTCAATGTAGAAAGAATTTTAACATTGACAATATATATTTTTAATTCAAAAATATCGCAATTCAAACTATTTCCGCTATGATTCCTTATTACTTAACTATGTGAAATATCATATATATCTTAATAATTTATAAAGTGATATTTTCTAGAAAGATTTCGGTTTAAAGTTTTGTACTCTTCGGCACCGTTGTATAGAAAGATTATTGCATCGAGAAACAGGCAGCGCGAAAAGCCCGCGCGCGAACTAGCCAGCTCGTTTTTTGCGGTCGGGGAGAAGTCGAAAACCTCTGGTGAACCCTACATACCCCCCACCACCGCGGGCCCCTCCGACTCCTTTCTTTCGTTTCAGACCGGGTCTGCTTGCCCGGGTTTGAACCGCGTACCTAAAATGCAGGCTAGGTTTTCGGACAGGCTCGCGCGTACCCGCCCACCCGATATTCCCCTCCATCAACCGCGTTGTTAGGCATCTTCCTCTCGTTGCTAGGGCCCCGCACTCGATAAGCGCCTACCTTACCGCATCCTCCACCTCACCCCTCTCGTATGCTACCGCCGCCGAATAGTCCCAAAATGCATCGATGCCTTCGCGTCTCACTCCTCATTCCTCCTCATTGCGTGGCGAGCAATGCCGGACCTCTCTCTCTCTCGCTTTCTCACAAATTCTCTCTCTCTCTCTCCCTCTCTCTTTCCTTCTCTCTTCCCACATCTACTACCCTCTTTACGTCTCTTCAGCATGACGCACGACAACCCTACCCGCCGCACTACCTCTCCCTTGGTTGCTAGGTCCACTTTTTCACGAATAGAGCCAACGTATGTCTTCCATGTATGTGCATTGGATCTTGAACGAAAACCTATGCGTGACGAAGCTCAAAACCTCTGCGCGATGCACATCCGCGAGTAGTGCTTTAATTTGAATACATTATAAATTATTAATTACTCGAATAACGAAATACAAGGCGTCAATAAAACACCAAAATCTTGTCGTTACTATCATGTCTGATCACATTACCTTTTTTTTATTCGATTCATATGATATCATTCCCTTGAACGTATTCTTTCCATTTATCAAACGGCAAACATTTTGACAGAATGAACGATAAAAAAAAATCGGCAAATAAAAAAAATTCGATTTTTTTTGTAATGTTTTCTTACGCCAATGAGATAATGTTGAGATAATATTGAAAAAACTCTGACACACACACACACACACACACACACACACACACACACACACACACACACACACACACACACACACACACACACACACATACGCGCGCGCGCGCGCGCGCGTGTTATATGCAATATATTTATTACGAAAATAAATACATCACATTTTGTCTAGCTTGCATAGTAATAATATTTCGCGTATTTATATTTACGTCAAGTGTAAATTAAATTAGATATAATATGTTAGATATTAGATTAGATTGAATTAGATAATATAAAGAAATTTTATTAAAGCTATTAAAATTTTTTTTAATAACTTTAATTTTATTAAAGAATACATAAATGAAAAAATATACAAATTACAGTTTTAGAATTATTTAGAATGACGACAATATAGAATACAGAAAAAAATTATTAAATGTTATTTATCCAGTAATGCTATATATGAAGAAAGAATCAGCTGATATAATTTCACAAGTATAGTCATCTAAAATATAATGTAATATTCGTTTTATAAAGCAATGCTACGTTGGTTCCATTTCAGACAAATCGCTGAACTATGAAGGCGACAAACTTTGTCAGCAATATTTTCGCACATATGTCACGTTACAAAGTTAGCTGATAGTATAAAATAATCTGCAGGAACTCAAGCATGCTAATCGAGAATTAACAATTATCGAACAAAAGAGATAGTTATTATCGCGTTGTTATAATTGTATAAGATTTATCTTTTATAAAAATTAAAAATTACATGGAATGCATTGCATTTTTTTCGAATATCTTAATTCTAAATCACTTTCATTATCGAACGCTACATCATTAAATCATGATCTTTTTCATTTTGGTTCTTACGCTTTGTAGAATTAAATTTTACAGAGAGAAATATCAATATTTGATTCTCCAAAAGAAATATTCCGTTCTTTTTAACATCGCCAATATAAGATTTGAGTATTGCAATTATTCGACGAATTATTCGCGTTGAGGAAACGTGACAGCCAGAATTCGGTTGTAAGATCGCATCGAATTTGCGAGCTAGGCGCGGCCCTGTCTCATTGCTAGAGACCCCCTCTTCCACTTCGAAGGCTGCACCTAAATGCGCTATCCGCCGCGCTGCCCCACCAAGTGCATTCCACCTATTTGGGCCCCCCACCATATGGTACCAGGCCGAAAAGTGCAACGGCCTAAATTCACGTAGAGGAAGGTAACAAGGGCCTTGGGTTTCTCCCACCCGACGACTCGGTGCAACAACCTAATTTCTAGAACCCTCTTCTTCTCTCTCGCACTTTCTCTTCTCTTCTTTCTTTCCTCTTATGCGTTCCGTCCCTCTTCCGCCCAACCCTTGCCACGGCCGCCACCGCCACCGCCGCCGCGTCTTTTTTCATCCTCACCTCGCGCGCGTTACCCCCTCGGCCCCTTGAGTTCCCTCCAACCCTCACCGCTCTCCCTCAATCTATCCATGCCGAAATTCATCGCTCTCAGTCGGACGTTCGCCGTTTCGCCGGACCCGCTCGAACCATCGCATCGCGCTTCTTCTACTTAATGCAATCGCTAGTTGGTTTTCGGCGGCAAGCCCTACCTCCCTCCGCCATCGTTCCCCGCGGTTCCCTTCTTCGGCTATACCATTCCTCCGCCGATCACCCCGCCAAGCTCCTCCAGATCTTCCATCTTTCGCCATTCTCTTCTTCTTCGCTGTTCTCTTTTTCCTTCTTTCTTTATTTCTTTTTTCGCTTTGCCTCGGTGCAATCGTCTCCGCTTACTAGCGATTCGTGCATGCAATACGATCTCTCGTCCTGCTACGGCTAGCATGAAGAAGAGAGCGACTTGTACTCGCTCGCAGCTCCTCTCCTTCTTGCTTTTTTTTTTAGACGGATCAGCAAAGTTTGTCATAAAAAAATATCTGGCCAATCATGATCATTGTGAAGATCATTGTGAAGGGTTAAATCGCGAGAAATAAAGTATGGTCTGTTTGAACAGATTAAAAAAAGTCACATGACATTTTATAGTATATGCAGCGTCACTTTATCTTTCTATTATCGCAACTCAATGCTGGTAAATTATTTTAATCTTGTCTTCCTCTTTCTAAACTTTTTGTTATATTTCCTTTGTTGTATTCATTATTTATTTACCTCATCATTATTCTTTATTTCTAATTTTTTCTCTTTTATTTCTAATTCTTAAAACGATTCCATGTGAAGATAGTGAATATTAAATATATGAACTTTAGCTACGATTCACTCCTATGATGTGTTTCTAGAGCGCAGAACTCGGAGGCTACAGAGACGCCACGTTCGCGATATTTAAGTCGCGTAAGCGTAATAAGACACAAATAACACGTGCAATCGTGTTTAGACAGCGCTATGAGAGTCTAGTCTATTAGAACTACAGGCAATGCGAAAGCTTCGCTGTATTGTGAAAATATTCATCTTTGTCGATTTTTTAATTTCTATAATTTACATGCCAGCAATTTGATGTATTAATATGCTCTGAGAAATCAAACATGACGATAGAAACTATAGAAACTATATATGATTTGAAATTTGATACATGGAATTTTTTAATTTGTGCATTAAGAATATAATATTAATATTAATAAGAATTCTTATTATGAATTTGTTAACGCTGCATCAAGAAATAAATATTCCGAATACTTTTAATTCTTGATAACGATTTTTCACGCTGTCATATTAGTTCGGTTAAATATTGTAATGCGAAAGGTTTATTTTGATGCGGTCACCGAGTGAAAATAGCAGCTACAGCTTCTTCAAGTGGGTTATTTTCTAACCCAGTTTTTTTTCTTATCTAGGTCAATCGAATCAAAAGAAGATTCACGAAGCATGCAAATTTGTTCTAGCGTAAAAGATAATAACATAAACACATAAATACATAAATACAAAAATGTAATGGATCGTCTACAATAGGTGTAGTAAGCCATAAGAAACTGACTAATCATAGTCGATTATTCTTCTCACATTCGACTGTGATTGGTTCATTTTTTACGACTAATTAGTATACTTGTAGACGGTCCACAACGGAGAACGTACTTTCTGTTATCTGGTTTTTCTCATACTATACTGTACTGTGAAATAATTTGTACATACGGATGTACATATTATGATATTGCCGCAATGCATTATCGAAGAAGAGATCTTAACGCAACTAGAAGTTCAATCGGCACATTCTTCGAGCGAAGAGTCGTGCTGAAGAAAATCGGTTAGAAGCAATTCGCGCGTCGCGGCGTGCGAGAGCGCAAGAGCGGAATGCACTTACGTTATATTCTTTCGGCACAAACCGAAACGCCCGGAGGGAACCAATTCCGTGGTAGCGGCATCGAGGACGGAAGAGAGAAGCTCGTTCTACCACGTTTCGCGAGAGAGGGAAGGGAAAGGAAGAGAGTACGACGCGGAGGAGGTGAACGATGCAACAAAAGTAGGAGAGGCAGACGGAGGGAGGGCACGGAGGAGAGTCAAATCATCCTTACACAAGATGATACGAGACAACCTCTGTTCCCCTCGCTGCCTCCCCCATCCCCTCCGGCGTAGCGACTTTCGTCCGATAAAGTCACCCCGGTGGCGCAGGGGAGGAGGAGAAGCAAACCTCTTCGAGAGGTCTCAGAGAGTCGCGCTGCGCGCTTTCGAATTTCACGCGAAATTCGGTCAATTTCGGCGTGCCTGTACTTTGTTCGTACGACCAGCCCCGTTTTACCATCACGCGTATGGATGGTTCCATTGTTTTTTTCTACCGCACTCTCTTCTTCCCTCCGCTCTTCCACGTCGTCGTTATCGTCGTGGTGTCGTTTCGCACGGAGACCGCGACCCCGATCGTCCGTGGACCTCGGACTTGGCTCCGCGCCGCGAAAGGTTTATCGGTGTTAGATGCGGCCGAGGACGACGCGGTGGACGGTGATGGAGCATAGAAAGGAGCTCGGCGTTGCACACGCAGGTTTTCTCGCTCCGTTCGCGGTCCCGCGTTTCATGCGGATCAATGCCCCGGCAAAAGTTCTTTGAGCCGAGGACCACCTGCCCGCGAAGGACCCGCCCAGAGTGCGCAACGGCACCGGTGCATTGGCCTCTGTTACTCCCGTACACCATGACTTTACTTTACTTGACTCGACTTAGCCATCATGTATACGGGATTTGACGCCCTTTGTAGAATGCCGTACATTCGAAGCTTCCGCTGCTGAAAACGAAGACATAATATGTCTTGGTATCTTCTTCACTTCTGAATCTCATAGGATCTTGCTTTTGTCTTACGCCAAAATAAATCATTCATCATTTTTATCACCATTTTCATATTTTTGTATAAATAAATCGAGTGGATGTAACAAGTTTACTGTTAAAGCGCTTTAAGAACAAGGAAAAGTGCATCTCTTCTTCAAGTTACTAATTTTATTCGCGCAAAAATATTTTAGAAGTTGTTAAGGAAACCAAAATGGCTTTTATTTAGATGAGTATAAAAAAAAACTTGCAAATCACTGGTTTATTCATACAATATTGTTTTTGCCAGTTTTCCGGATTGACACGTTATTTGTTATTCGTTGATGCTATTCTTAATAAAATAACATCAATTCTTTATTAGAACTATAGAGCAAAACTAATAGATGAAATTGCTAAAATAAAAAAAATAGAAATCGCAGATTAAAGAATTGTGCTCTTTTGTAGAAGTCAAACACTGATATAAAAATTAGATCAAAAAAGCTAACATCAAAACTCCATAGAATGTCTGCCGTCTCGCGAAAATTTGTGACAAATTGCTGTGGCCGTCCAATGCCCGTTTCCATCAATGTAGATTAACTTTAATCTCTAATTCTTAGAACTAGGAAAAGATGAAGAATAAGTTGAACCAAGATCAAAGTTAATCTACTAATAAGTTGGTGAAAACGTTGGACATAAGTCGATTTTGAAATGTTCGAATTTTCGTTACGATGCAACGGCCTTAAACCTTCTAGGGCCAAACGTCCCGGCAGCGTGCGTGACTGCGATGCGTGCGCGTCTCGCGTTCGCTCGCGTGTGCATATGTAGCGCGCGTACGTGCGCTCGGGCATAGGCGTGTTTCGCGCAACCGACCGCGCGACTGGTTGCACCGTGCCGAAACTTTATTTCCAGAATGTTTGATTTGAGAAAGAAATAGCTCTGACTCGTTCCGTCGGTTTCGTCTTCTGCAAACCACGCCGTATATTTAACAATTTCTCGGAGAACTCCTCGACGTAGAAAATGCCCAATGCACAATTACACGCGACTACCGTTCTTTTTTTTTCACGTAGTCGCGGAGTTCGAACGAATAATACGTTCTTACATTGATATTTTTGTGACGTCAAAGAATATCTCACCGTGTTGACTATACGCTCATGTGGAACTGTTATTATTCTATTATCAGCCTTTTTAACACTGTTCTGCCTATAAAATGCAAAAATTTGTAAACTAGTCATTTATGTGTCTTAAAACATGACGCGAATATGTATATCATTTTAAAACGTTGGCTATAATTGACTTATCGTGAGACTTCCTGCAAAAATGTTTAATTGCCAAATTATACGCATGTATTTTTAATTTATCACATTCTAAAATTTTTTACAATAAATATTATAGTAGGCGCATTTCATGAATTAATTTTCTTCAAAGATAAGATTTATTCGATATCAAGAATAGATATCAAAATTACTTTCATTCTTTTGTTGTTCACTCATGCACGAGACAAACATAGTGGAAAAAATAGGATTTTTTAGAAGCTTCTGCAGGAATTTCTCATAAAAATAGTAGCAAAATGAAACTAGATCTAATTCACAAAGTGGCGCTCACTGAGTATTTCTCAACCAGCGCGCGTTTCAATCATCCGTCATTTTTTGTCGTCAATTGAAGAGAAATCCCTTACTGAGGAATCCCTTCTGTGGTTTCGAAGCGTAGAGTTAGCGCGAGAATCCAATGCCAGCATGATGAAATAGAAACAGAAAGAGCCAGAAGGAAAGAAGCAAAGAAAGAAAGAGAGAAAGAAAGAAATGAAGCCGGAATGAGAGCGCACAGGGTCTCGGCGCGAATAAGCGACGCATACACTGACGTGAATTTTGGCCCGGGCCGGTCACGGTTTCGTAGACACGCTAAAAATTCTTTTTCGTTCTTCCTCTCGACAATTGTTTCGTTGCATCCTGCCCGGCCGAACTCCGCCACAAGCCCTGAGAGCGGAACGAACCAGGGTGCTAGCGTGTATTCGGCGTCTCGTATCTGGCGAACGTGGATATCTTCAACAGATGAATTAAGAGGAATTAACGAGAACCTATATTTATAAAACTACAAGTTCTCAAATTTTTCTAATTTCTCCATAAAGACTAATTTCTGATCTTTATTTTTTGTTCCCACCTTGCCCCTTAGTATTTGTTTAATTTTTTAAGCAATTTAAATGTTTTATCAGAATTGTGCATAGGATTATGAAATTTCCTTGAAAGACTGTTAAGATTTGCTTAATTATTTATAAATTTTCAGTTTGTAATATATTTGATTATCATCTGCTTATTTCTTGTGGGATAACGCAAAGATCGGTGGACAAAAAATAGGAAGGCAGAATAATAAAGTATATATGCGATATATGTACTTAACAAGTGCGACGGTGAATTCAGAATGATGTATATCTCGAACAATAAATTTTTTTTCAACTTATTATGATATTTTATTATATATAATAATTGCGCCTTAGGAAAAAATAGGTTCGAATGTTGATAAAAACTTAGCGATAAGTTTTTCAAACTTTACTGTGTAACTCTGAAGAATGCTTTAGATTTATAAATTCAAAAATTTTAATTTTTTAATTAAATTTTAATTTTTCAATTAAAATTTTTAAGAAGAGCATAATTATTTTTATAAATGTTGAAGTTGCATAACCCTTTTCTTTTCTATCTCTCCCTTCTCTACTTCTCTCTCTCTTCTTCTCTACTTCTTTCTCTTTTTCTCTYTATYTYTCTCTCTCTCTCYCTCTCTCTCTCTCTCTCTCTCTCTCTCTCTCTCTCTCTCTCTSTCTCTCTSTCTCTYTCTGYATTATTCWCCCTTCTTGAAATCGTAATTTTTTTCATATTTATGCGTCGTCACATATTTATTTAATATGTCGAATGCTTTTAAAATTCCTAAGTTTATTTTACAAAATGTATTTTCTGGATTGGTTATTACGTGTATAAAATTTTAATTGCATATTGCGCATTTCAAATTTTAATTGGTAATTACAGATGATAATAATTTCCTCCCATATATTCCGCGATATATACGCGACCCATAATGTATTCTCTGTAACTTATGCTAGCATACTCTGAAAAACCTTTGAACTAGTTTTACCTATTGCGATAATATTACAACATTAATAATATAGTAATGTTATTAAATGCTTTTGTGTTTCATGATTTCTGTCGCCACATAATCGTAACAAATAACAAGTATGAGAATTGCTTTACTAATAACTAATATCGTCATATTTTTTCTTCTATCGCATTTACTCACAGAAACAAAAAGACTACCGGAATCAAGAATATCGAAGTAAATAAGATCTGTTTCGAAGAAAATGCTATTATTCATCCATTCAAAACACCGCACCTTTCCCCTCCCACTACATTAATATCCGTCAAATGTGTGTGTGTGTGTGTGTGTGTGTGTGTGTGTGCGCGCGTGCGTGCGTGCGTGTGTGTGTGTGTGTGTGTGTGTGTGTGACGGTTTATCAGGTAATCGTTTTGTAAAAAGAAAAAAAAAGGAGGAAAGCAAAGAGTTGCTCAGGACTGTTGAGCGTGATCAGCATTATCGAATTAGCGCGATTGGCGTACGGTCGGAATTTTGCGATGGTTGCGCGGACCCGATGTGTTTGCATTAGCGAAGGCCGCCTGAGGGAATATTGCGTTTCGATTGGACATACACGCGCAAATCGCGGACGATAAATATTAATTATTTTTGTTTGTCTCCTATCGCGCGGCCCCGGCATTAATAACATTTCGATCTCGCGTGCGCTCGCGCTCGCACGCTTGCTTCTGTCCCGCATCACGACTTTCTCTCTCTCTCTTTCTCTTTCGACCTCCTCTCGCGAGTAAAACCATAACGCGCGCCGGCAAACGAATTGGTTAGCGCTCTCTCGGTGTGCTTTCCTCTACCTGCGCATAATGACCCCACCATCCCTCTAACCGCCGACAAAAACGTTCAAGTAACAGCGATGATGATGTCTCTGCGTGCTCATCCCCTCGCGCACGCACTCTTTTACACACCCCTCTCGATTTCTCCTCGCGGGGTCCCCTCCCTAGCGATCGGTGGACCCCCGCTCGCGCGGGTGTCGCCGCCATCGTCACCGCCATCAATCCCGGGGAATACGTAACCGAGGTTACAATGATCGTCGCGCGAATACGTAATTTTCGCAAACAAAGTAGCCCAGCAAATAATAAAACGCGCCTGTTTACCTTGACCGATGTGTATCTCCGGGTTGCTGTTCGGGCATTCACAGGATGAAAATTTGCGATGGCGGCTGAAGCTGCGTTTATTCCGGAATAGTTTGATAATCCAACTGATAGTTGCATGCGCGATTATTTCGGAGCAAATGTATCGCTAAGGTACATAATGCTATCACAATCTTGTGAGTGACAGGGAAGGAATGAAACAAGCTATCGATCGTCTGAAATTTGTTTCTATATTCTATTGATGAAAAAGCTATCAAAGTTAGAAAGACGTAATAAACCAACATAATATTAATTATTATTTATATATATCGATATATTAAAAATTAGAGGTTTTCCTTCTCTTTGTTTTTGCAACTTTTATTTATCTTATCAAGCGATTGTCATTTAATATTTTATAAGATGAACTTGGCACAAGAACGATTCATGTACTATTCCCAAATCTTATCAGAGAGACACAATTATTTTAACTTACACATTTGTTTATGGTATCTTTAAAAATGTAACAAATATTTACATACCATAGAAACTAATAATAAATAGACCAACATTAAACAGTTTTTATAACTGCTATGTACAGCATAACATCTGCAATTTGGAGAGAATTCTCAGATTTACGTGGAAACGTGTCTTTCATTATTTTTAAACTAAACAGATCTTTAAAAGAATATGTCTCGCGCATAACGATATATTTTATACATTAAACATGTGCTTTTTATCGATTTTATTTTACGTGTTCACGGACTCACTTGGCGTTTTCGCAAAATGCAAACGCATGTTTCCTGGTACGTAATACGGATGGTGCGTGTGTGTAAAAGTGCAGTCAAGTTCGCTTTGAGCGAAGGCGGAAGATGCGCGTTAGGACGCGCAGTCGAAATGAAATAAAAAGGAACATTACGGGGTCGGGTGCGCACGGCCCGGGTGAGTGGGCGTATAGGAAGTGCATAACTGGTCGAGTCATTACAAATGCAGAATAAAACATTGAAAATTGACTATATTTCATTGACTATAATTGGTAATACGTTTGCGAGGATAACGTGACGTAAATGTTATTGCTCGTTGTCAAAACGTTTCGTTGCGAACCATATAAATATTTAGGAAAACATTGAGAGCTTACACGAAAAGAATGGTTTTGCTGAAAGATCTAAAATTTGTATGATACAGATCAGAAAAGTAATTTTGTTAAACTATCAAAATAATTATGTAGAACGCTCAAACTAGGTTGCTAGAATATTAAAATTTTTTGCAGCATTTCTCATTATTTTTAAGGTTCCAACAAAATTATTTTGGTTCAACAAGATCTGTATCCAAAATTTTATCTTTCAGCAAACATTCTTTCCTGTAATGTAGTTTTCACAATAAGTTCTATTGCTAAATCGAAATTAATTTTTTCACACATTCGGATTGCTCAAGCGTTTAACAGCCTTTGATTGTAATTTGAGAGTATTAAAGTTTGAGTATTAAAGTATTAAGATTAAATGCCTAATTTTCCTGGTTTGATAGTAAATCTTGTCGGCAATAATTGAGCGATATATGACACATCACAAAGCAGTTGATCGTATTGCCGGTTCAATATCCCGAATATCGTGAGTAGTTAGAAGAAATTCCTCACAGATTCGTAAATTTCCTAATACAAATCGCGAAAACAAACCATTCGATTCAATTGTCCTTGGCTTTATTTGCCGCGAGAGACTCGAATTACGAGGCAGCGCATCTAATTAGATGGAAAGAAAATCACTGAAACAAAATTCGCCCTTTTCATCTATTATACGCTCAGTAATAGAATTGACAAATAGTCTTGAGCGCGAAAAATCAAAACGGACTCCTTTGAACTAAAGAAAATTCTTATGAATGTCATTGGATACAATGCAATCACTGCATTATTTTAATTAATATTAATTAATATTAAAAAAGTTTTATGTATTATATATCATATCATACCATATATATTCTAACATAGGGGAGATTACGATAACTCCTCAAAATGAAAGTGATTTTTTACATTTTTTAGCAAGGAACATAGGAAAAATAGTAAAAAATTCTATAATCAATTTGTTAATAACTTTTTAATACATAATGACCGCCGACTAAAACCTTTTGGAGGTTATTCAGAACTTTCGAAATAAAAAATGGGTTGGATTAGGTTATTTTAGAGTAATTATTTTCTGTATAGGTTTATAACTCTCCACGAAGTGACATTTTATGTAGGTTGACAATTTTTCACGCAAAGCGAGTTGCAAACCTATGTGTCTAGTTTTTTGATAATGGAGTCTCCCCGTAGGGGGAACGGAATATATTGCATCCACGCATACATTTTTCAACGTGAAATGAAGTTTCACGTAGGTTTGCAACCTTCCATGCGAAGTGACGTTCTACGTAAGTTGACAACTTTTCATGAAAAGCAGGATTCAATCTAGTCTGTCTAGTTTTTTGATAGTGAAACCCCCTTAGAGGGGGGGGGGGGGACGAAACATACTGCTTCCATGCATACACTTTTTAACGCAAAGCGAAATTCCACATGAGTTTACAACTTTCTACGTGAAGCGAGGTTGGAAAATTTTTTACTATTTTTCTCGTACTCCTCACCAAAAACGCTTTCAAAAATCACTTTTATTTTGAGAGGCTAAAGTTATCGTAATCATGCTATTCTATTATTATATTTATATTATTATATTTATTTAAATATCTTTATATAAATTTCTCTATATTTCAATATTTTATATTCTACATTTTACATATATAACTTTGTATATTTACAATTCACATATATAATTGTATAAAGTGATAATTTTATACATATATATATATATATATACAGGTGTCCCATTTTAAATGATTAAATGCAGCCTAATATCTCGAAAATTAAACCAGTAGACAAAAATGTTTCAGACAATAGTTGTGGCTCGAAGGGGGACATAAGATGGTGCTTTTGATTTGACCTTGGACAGTCCTCTGAAGGTCACCTTCGATTTTTTTAATGGAACCCCCTATTTCTCATTACATATTCTTATAGCTCATCTCGAGAGCTTTCCAAAACACTATAACTAAGTTACTTTTCGTTAAGTATTGATGACAAAGAATGATCCGTAAACGCTTAAATTTGTCTTAGTCGTCCAATATCAACCAGGATAATAAATCTATCGGCTCTTACTTTATCTTGTAACTTAATGTACGCAATATGCCGGATTATACTTCGAACGAAATTGTTGATATTATTCTGATACTTGGAGAATGCCATAATAATTATCGACAAGCAGCGGTATTGTACCATAATCGATTTCCTCATAGACGACATTCAAATCATTGTATGATTTCCAGACTGGTATTACGTCAACGGCAACGTCAACGTCAAAAACGATAAAGACGTTGTATTAACGTATCAGAAAGGAATGATCTAACAATACTTGCTGTATTGAGAATAATAGCTATTAATCCATGCGTGTCAACGAGGCAAATTGAAAGAGAATTAGGTATTCTGAAATCAACAAGTCACAGCATCTTGATCACTCATAACTTCTATCCTTATCATATCACTCTGACACAACAATTAACACTCAATGATTTTCAACAAAGATTCGAATTTTGTAGGTGGGACAAATGGTGGCACAAATGAAGTTAAATCATGATCGAATATTTTTCAGATTTGTTTTATTTAGTGACGAAGCAACTTTTTATAACATTGGACAATTAAATTGACATAATTCTCACTATTGGTCTGTTGAAAACCTACATTGATATCGAGAAGTTAATCATCAACTTTGCTGGAGCCTCATTGTATGGTGTGACATATTAAACGGAAACCTTATCTTATTTCTTTGACAAAAATGTTAATAATTATTTACACTTTCTACAACAAAGATTGCCGGCATTGCTTGAAGATATCGATCTGGACACAAGACAATGTATGTTCTTTCAATCAGGATGCCTGAAGAGTTAAATACCACTTAGATCTCACATTCTCAGATAGACGAATAGGACGCGGTAGACCAGTGTCATGATATCCTAGATCTCCAGACTTGTCAAGTTTAGATTTCTTTTTGTGGGATACTTGAAAAACGTTGTATACTCAAAAACACTCACAATAAGAGAGAATATGATGGAGTGTATAACTCTTGCCTTGCTGTAGCATTCCAAGAAATGTACTTTTATCGACAGTTGACAGTTTTGAACGTCGAGTTCATTTATGTGTGGATAATAATAGACAGATATTTGAACACTTATTAAGATCATAATCCTTTCACATGAAAACTAGATTCTGACATGGACCGGATTGACCGGACCCGCGCGATCTTGCCTCAATCGGCTGGATCAGTCCAGATCTTGCCTTAATCGACTGGATCAGTCCCGATCATGCCTTAATCGGGCGAATCAGTCTCGATCTTGTCTTAATCGGCCGGATCAGTCCCGATATTGCTTTATAATTTAATAAGTACTTAACGAAAAGTAACTTAGTTAGTAGTGTTTTGGAAAGCTCTCGAGATGAGCTATAAGAATATGTAATGAGAAACAAGGATCCATTTAAAAAATTGAAGATGATCTTCAGAGGACCAAGGTCAAATCAATGGCACCAGCTTATGTCCCCCTTCGAGCCAAACAATTTTTGTCTGAAACATTTTTTTCTACTGAGTTTTGTTTTCGAGATATTGGAGAGCTGGATCATTTGGGATCAAATGGGACACCCTGTATACACACACATACACACACGCGCGCGCGCGTATATATGTATATAACATATCTTCTTAAAATAAATAAAATATTTTTGTAAATAAATATGATATATCTAAAGGAAAAGATGATAATGCGGATCCCTACTTTGTTTTTTGTGTAATTTTTTATTTTTTAATTATATTCAAATCAATGATATCGCAAATTATCGACAATTTATTAATTTAAATTAATATAAAACACACTTAAAATTGTTAAGACAGTTTATAAAATAAGAAAAATTGTTCAAATAAAAGAAGAAGTCATAATGTGACTATCTGAACGTAATGATAAAGCGGGCTTCTCTCTAAATTTTTATAGAATTTGAATTCTTTAAGTCTATTTGAACTTTCCATGCTTGAATTCATAGAAAATTCTAACTATATTGAGATATTATCAGAAGTTTCTTTTCATGAATATATTCTTCTACCAATCTTCTACATTTGCGTTGATCCTGTCCTGAATGTTTATCTCCTCCCCATTTTGCAGATATCTTTAGGAATTTCTCAAAATCATTTAAAAAAAAAAATAACTACAAAATAATAACTACAAAGATTTTTAACGAAAAACAACGCTCTGCAATGTGCGCCCCGGGCCCACAAAATCCGCTTGTTATGAGACTCAATATAACAATAATAAAATTTATATTTAATTATATCCCAGTAAAACTATAAATATTCAAGCTTACTTATTTTCTCAAAATGAATGCATAAGAAAGAATTAATATAGAGTATCTCTAGAATTAATATAGAGTATAAATTCGTTAATTATGATCTTTAAACCACGTTAAACTCGATACCGAATATATATATATATATATATATATATATATATATATATATAACAAAAAAACTTTAATAAATCTCATAACAGATAAACGTTGATTCCTATCTAAAAAAAGGCATGTTAAATCGATACTTCGGATGTATGGAAGTCTTCTCGAAAGTCTCGAAATTGTTGCCGCTTTTCCGCGACGCTGATTAGTTCTCTCACCGCTAACTTCGTGAACGGCTGTCATCGCGGAGTTAGCAAATGATAATTTATAGATATACATAATAGAAGATTATTAAAAAACAGTAAATAAACAATCAAAGAGGCGATAGGAGTCAGGTGCAGTAAACGGTGCGCAAATTAATATTCCGTCGTGTAATAATTCTGAAGCGACATTTGATCACGACATGTTTTTTAATTAATAGTAATAATACCACGTTGGTTGATTCTGGCGTTCTACGTTTCGACTTTCCTTTGAGTTATCTTCAGCTTATCAATTAAAATTACAATAAATATATAATAAAACTAAAAATCTTTACACTAAAATTAATAAACTTCGAATGAATATATCGATATGAATATATAAATCAAGATGTCAGTCTTGCAGTTCAGGGAAATGTACTTTAACATCTCGCCAACTGTAGGATGTCCATAAGGATGCTCCCCACAGTTCCCAGGCTGGGTGGAGAAAGTCGCCAATTGCAAAATCTGTGAGGCAACATGCTCTATCATTGAAATTACCGTGAAGAAGCGCGTCATAATCTTACCCTGGACTGAAAGCATCGATCGCATCGCTGTACTGCTGCGGTGCCCCATAAAATCTTGAAAAATGGTGGAAAAATGGCGAAATGGTGTATAATTCCAAACAAGAATTAGAAGATTATTAATGCAACTTATTAAAAAAAAATAAAAAGAATAACAAATAAAAAGCTAATAATAAATAGCGCGCGCGAAGCGATGCCGAATGGTTCTCTTGTTGCTCTTACTTCGTGAGTAGCTGTCATTGCATATCTTGGCAGTTGTATGTCAAGGAATTAATAGTGTAATATTAATTGCATTTATCCAAGTATTTAAGCAAATATAGTTAAAAGAAGCTAAATAGCACGAAGCGTGCATCTGTAATGTCTAGTGTTAATAAACAAGCCGTGGCAGTCGGCAGCAACTATTTCATAACTTCTACCCCTTACTGAAAATAAATTAAAGAAAATCTCTTTTGCAAGAGATGATGTTAATTACCTATAACACAACATTAAATGAGTCACACATTACTACCTTCTTCTCTATATATTTAATAAATATATACAATTCTACAGTTAGATCCATATAAAATAATAATTAAATCGGTGCAAAAGTTTTTGCGAATAGATGTCTGTATACATGTGTTAATATGATTTTATAAGCAGAAATGTTTATGGTTTTCGTAAGTTGGCGCCTCTGCATTAACATTTATGCATGACAATCCATAGATGTCAACATAACCTTACATTTAATTACGATTAAAAATGGAATCAGACAAAGAGCATATTCGCCACTGCTTTTTGTTTTGTTTTCACTAAAACAAAAGTGCAACTGATGCACACAGAATTATTTGTGAGACGGTGTTATTATCATTAGAACGTGTGCGAATTTGTTTAAAAACGGTGATTTCGATATCAGTGATAAAGAACGTTCTAGACGCCTTACAGCTGTGGAAGAGGATAATTGCGGAAAAATGGGGAAAAATCGTGGAAAACGATGAAAAATACTTCAATTAATTTATATTGTATCGATTTTTTTATTGTAATAAAAAATTGCAAAAAATTAGCAAGAACTTTTGCACTGACCTAATACATATGTAAAATGTATACATCTAAAATGAACAAAACATTTTTGTAAAGATAATAAAGTTGGAAATACTTTTTTTATAAACAACTTTTTTATCTTTTTTTTTATGTAATACCTTAAAAATAAATATATACGAAAAGATTTTGCTAAAATATTTAAAAATTTAGCTAGATATAGAAAATAATTTTGTTTGAACTATCAAAATAATTATGTAGAATGTTCAAACTGGTTGCTAGAACGTCACAATTTTTTGTAACATTGTTCATTATGCTTGACATACATCCTAGACCCAAACCGATTTCGCCTATTCAGAAACCCGCCACTGTTGCTTGCTCATCGTCGATAAAGTGTATCTACTCGCTTGGCCTTCCTCCTCCCCACCAGAGCAATTCATTTCTCTTTCGTATTAGACTCGCGTTACGGTCACTGACGTGAATTTAGACGAAGGTCAAGACGTCTGGTCGCGTCTCGCCATAATGATCGCTTCACATAATGCTCGAATCGCGCGTGAATAATCATCTGTGAATCAAGCGCCCGTACCGACGACCATATACTAGGCTTCATGCAGAATAGGCAATGTGGGACATAATTACGCACGCAATATGTTGTTAAATTAATAGAATGGAAAAAAGTAATAATAATTCTATCAGCTTTTATAACGGCTTCCGGTGGCCGTAAAAATTTGGCGAGAGATCGCATATCGCCGCGACGTTTGTATCATAAAATTTTAATCAACATGTCTATGTTCTTTTCTTGTTTTCATTGTTTAATTTTTTGTTTAATTGACACACTGCGGCTCGTCAGATCTAGTGATTTTATATGTATAATTTTATGCTGAAATAATTTGCCATATTAAATATCGAATATAGAAACTTTCATTTCCTGTTCCTTTTCAGTTCCTTTTCGGTGATCAAATTCTAAAAATTAAATTAAACGTTTGTGAAAAGTATAGAGGATGCATCGATATTAAAGCACATCCTGTCGCATTAAAGTTGTCGCCGTCCGTTTCAAAAAACAGGTGTGCGGATGACAAACGGCCGCACGTGACATCGGATTGATATAAAATCTCTCTTGTAAGACGTTAATATAATTTTTCGAAGGAGGACTCAGTATCGTAATGCTAGATAGTGGCGTTACAATGAACTCTTTCCGTTCGTTCGCCCTTTTTGGGACATGTTTCACGAGACAGATAAGGGCAGATGTTAGTCCTACCGCACGATTTAATTAACTGAATAATCGCGTGACATAGGTCATCTGTGCGGAAAATTTGGGACAGTCAGTAAGGAAGCGAAATAGGAAGCGTGCATGCGGAAATAAGAGCGCACTGCCGGACAAATATATAGTGTTTCGTGAAATTTCACGAAATGTTAGGACTTGATAATTTCTTTCATAAAATTAGAATTCACTTATTCAAAAACATAAAAATTTAAAAGCGCAATTAAAAATTACAACAATTCTTAATATTGAATATTTAATTAATTAGGTACGTGTTCAAAGATGCACATAATTAACGGAAGCTTATTTCTCTCAATTAATCCGAAACTGTGTTTTATTTTAACGGGACTCAGTTTACTGACGTATCTAACTGTAGCAAATTAACAATTAATAGAGCATGTTCTTAACATCTAGCATACATCTAAAAGGATACATGAATTACGGGGAATTTAGGAGATATATTCCTTTTGACGCAAGATTTTCACCACAGCAGTTAAGGTAGCCTGATATTCTGTGAAAAGATGCGATCGAAGGCATTTCTGGAGACAGAATAAAGCGTTTCGGGTGCAGTGATTTGCCAATAAGGGTCGCGAAAGAGATTAAAAGAGCACATAAACGTAGGAAGAGCGAATCCGTACAGTTCCGCTCAAGTGTTGCACTCTCAATTAATGCGCGCTAATTAAGAGAGCCGACGATGCTCACATATAACTGCGCGCGCAATTTCAGTTATATTCGCGAGCTTGTAGCGAATATAATGCTCTAACAACGGCTTCACGTTTTTCGGCGTACCCGAATTGCCAAAAAGGAAGTTCACATGGGTAACCAGCACGTTGCTAGGTCGAATAAGTGCCTAATTATAACTATCTTACATCTACCGCATCGTGTTATTACCTCGAAACGTACACACGACGATACATTTTCGCCGGTGTCCGATGCACGCGGACGTGCTTAACAAACGTTACCTGGTCAAATTTGCAAGGATGCGCATAATAATCATCCATTAGCCCCAGTCATTTGCGTCCGGAAAGGCGGGTTCTCACGCACTGTCATCCCACCGCCATAATCTCGTAGAGACTAAACCTGGAATCAATTGTGATCGGCCCTCAGACCATCATACCGCGATTATTATATTGCGTCTGTCAAGGCGTGTACATGTGTACGAACGCGATATCGATGTTAAAGCGATCGGTTTTCCCGCGGTGTATATGTCGTCTTCTTTTTGTACAAATGGAAATTACATTTTAATTAAATGTCTTTAATGAGAGAAACGAATTTAGTATTCCGGGTTTTAATTATTTCGCACTGAATCGCGTGCGCGCATAGGACGGAAAACAGCAAAAATATTCTCTGTTGTAATTGCGTAATCTACCGCGTTATATACATGTATGCGTATAAAATTTTCCATAATTAATTTTCTATAATGGTAAATGTTACAAATGTACGTTATCTGACGATCAATAATTTATTATATTATACGTAAAAGTATAACTTCTTTTCAAACATAAATTACACTAATTTACAGCCAAAAGTTATTTTGAACCAGACAAAATGTTTCTTGTAGATGCTGAAAGCGATGTCGTAAGCCAAATTCCAGCATGTTAGATTTCGAAAATAATTAAATTTAATTTAAAAAGCTGTTTTTGTGATTTGAAATTTTTCATAAAATTTTTCAATTAAATTGATGTTATATTGAAATTTTTATTAGAAGTTATAGACCGAAGCGCTCGATGGCATAGTTTTCACATTTTCGACATTTGACATTCGACTTTTTAAATAACTAATTATTATGATTTAACACTACTCTGTAATACGACAGAGAGAACCTTTCTCTACATTTTCATACCATAAGAACGATTCTGTATATTGTAATCGTAATAAGAAATACGAACATGCAAACTTGTCCCTATAATGGAGTAAATTGATACATATCACAGTGTAAATTGGTTGTACGACAAACTCCTTATTAAATTAATGAAGACGTAATAGGAAACAGATGCAAATATATGCTTCTTGATAAAGATTGTATCTTTTAAACTTATTTGTAATAATCAAATAGCAAAATATTGTTATAGAAAAACAAATGTAAACTATTTTAAATATAGCTTGTTATACAGAAATATTAAATATAAAGTTTTGTTAGAGTTGTAATTGAATGACATATGCGCGATAATAAGCCAAGTTTGCTTTAAACATGATCAACGTATGCCCATTCCTACATACATTTGATTTCAATCATTTTATTATAACAAATAACTATTATTACTTAAAATAACATGTCATATAGTAATAGAAACTTTTCTTTTAATCAACAATACGTCATTTAGATTTACTCTCTCAAGCTAAAGAATATTAATACAAAATTTTGAAACGCACGAAAATTTATTTGCCTTCTCTTGAATCAGACTTTTCTCTTTCTTTATCATATATACTTGTTTGATTTAAATAAAATTTAGAAAGATTATAATTATGTTATGAAAGAAATATTTTGCGGTAATTTTTCCATATTTCTTTCGTTATAAATACATAAACAAAACGCAATGTCAACTTGCCTCTTGTATCGAAAGTCCCAATCTCCTCTAAATGTACTGTTTATCCTTTCTCTTTAACCCTTATGTGGCGGCTAAGGTACATTTGTACCTTTTGCGATTTTATCTGTACATAAATTCATTCCTGTAAAAGTAACCATATTGAGTGATTATGACATCTCTTTTTGGATTGTTACAAACAATATTTCTTGGTACTTGCAAAATTTTTAATCCTGGTTTCGAAAATATTTAAGCTTTTGTATTCGTACCACGTAGAAGGCGGCTAAGGTACAAATGTACCTACAATGCAATAAAAGGAATTACCACTTATTTTAGTATATGAAAAATCAATTTTATTTATTATATGAATGAAATGGACAGGGAAATTGAAAATTACATTATGTAAATTATATAAACGTAATGTAATTGTAATGAAAACTGTCTAGATATAAAACTTACTATGTTGAAAAATAGATCAAAAGCAGTTTTTTTTATTAGTGTATAACCCTAAAGTTTTTACATAATTTACACAATTTATACATAACATACATTTCAAATACTCTTTATACTTTAATTAAAACTCTTATTTAGATCATTTGTAAACTTATTTAAGCAAAATATAATAAGTTATTAACTTTTATTTGCATTTTTTTCTTTAAGGTACAAATGTACCTTAGCCGCCTTTAACGTAATAAAATTTTAGCCGCCACATAAGGGTTAAAAAATGCATTTTATTATTTCAATATCTTATCTTTTAGTTACGTTATGAAGGGTTGAAATATAGAGTTTTATTAAGATAGTAAATTTTCCATATGTATTTGTAATTTGAGGTTCATGATTATTGATATACATGTAGTTTATTCCAGATATAAACACATAAAAATGTGTGTTTATGTGTGTGTATGTATGTATGTATGTATGTATGTATGTATGTATGTATGTATGTATGTATGTATGTATGTATGTATGTATGTATGTATGTATGTATGTATGT
>JANQDE010000142.1:87845-126301 GCA_037157785.1 Cephalotes varians
CTCACACACACACACACACACACACACACACACACGCGTGTATATATAAATTGATCTAATAACGCTTTAAACTATTCCTATATTTTCTCAGAATCTTAATTTATTAGAAGAACATAAATTTATTTCCAATTCATGTAATCGCGCCTAATACAATCATCCGATTAAATAACAGCCGATGACACATAATGTTGCGTGTAGGATCGCGCGTAAAACAAGATTGGTCTTACTATGTACGGCTAAGTCTACATAAGTTTAGCTATGTAAAGGCTAAATACCGGACTGCAGGGTGGTAACAGAACTGACAGGTGGGGGCAAGGCATGGTACTGGTGGTGTCAAACATCAGCGCAAAGAGACAGTCGCCTTGCGATAGAACGAGAGAAAAGGGGAAGCAAAGGGAGGCAGAGGAAAGCGGCGAGATTTTTTCGTTTCGTTTTGGAGGCTGACGGCAGAGATGAGACGAGATGAGACGAGAAGAACGAGCGATGGAAAGAAGATGACTGGAAAGGAGAAGAAAGAAGCAAGAAAAAGGAGAATCAAAGAGAAAGAAAGAGAGAGTGAAAAGAGAAGACAAGTTATAATCGAATAAAAAAGAAGAGATAGCGAGGAGGGAGGGAGAGGGAGGGAGGGAGGGAGGGGGAGAGAGAGAGAGAGAGAGAGGAGAAAAGAAAAGAAGAGCGTCAAACACGAGAAAAGAACAGAAGGAAATAGAAGAGAGGAATAAACGGATGGGCCAACGTTGGCGAGTAGGAAAGAGGGAGAGAGAGAGAGAGAGGGCGATTGGTCGGCACGGACGAGATTCGTGAGACGAGCAAGGGGAACAGCCGAAGCGGTGCACAGTCAAGACCAAGGGTGCCAGGGCAAGGGGGGAAAGAACTAAACCGAGGGGTTGGGGACTAGCGAGGAAATGGTAGGGGGCCGAAGAATTGGCGAGGACCAGAGCCTCGAGTCGGGTGAGCGAGGGGAGGAGGACGAAGATGAGGACGCGGATCAGGAGAACGAGGAGGAGGAAGTGACGGAGCAGGAGAAGGAGGAAGAGGGCGGAGGAGGAGGGAGGATGTCTGGTGGTACGCGGAGGGGTGTTGTGGGGGACCCCGTGGTACGGGGGGTAGGGGTTGTCGCCCCTCCGCGGTGTCAGCCCCGCTAGCGTGGAGCGAGGAGCGGGGGCCGAGTTAAACCCCCTCTCCTCGCGTCACAAGGTTCCTATGAATTTTGCGACACTCAATAAAAAGTGGTTCCACGAGGTTAACATTTCGGTAACTATACCCTCGCCTACCCAGGACGCGCGCGCGCGCACGCACGCACGCACGCACGCATTGCACGACACGACACGACGACGGACGAGGCGGATCGGACAGACGTGTATATACGTATACTTAGGTGCATACGTACGCGCGATACGCACGCATATAGACGGCCGCATATACACTCGCTCATTCTCGCACGCCTGTTCATTCTCTCCCTCGAACCCTCTCTCTTTTTCGCGCGCAGGGCCACTCTTCGGCGTACATCACGGGGGCCACGCATGCACACGTGAGGGCTCGCACACTCGCGTGTGCAAGCGGGCGGCACACGCTCGTGTTAAAAACGAGAGAAGCGAGAGAGGGATAGGAAGAACGGCGCGGAGGGAAGGAGAACGAAAAAGAGCTCTTTGTGCAGATAGAGAAGGAAGAACGGAGAAAAAAAGAGAGAGAGAGAAAGAGAGACAGAGAAAGAGGACGTACCACGCGCGCGGGCGCGCGCTCGCGGGCATTCGGCACGCATACATGCACGCCGCGCGCGCACGCATACCACAGGACTGCCGAAAAAACTGCACGGGAGAGGCGCAGCAACGGGCAAACCGAACCGCGCGCGAATCAAGTGCTTTGGCCAGTCGCGTTCCCAATCACTCTACGACTAGGTAGTCCCCCGGTGTGTGTCCCAAAGAAGCGGCGAGGAGAGCAGCTGAGTCCTTCGGTCCTCGATGTTCGACCGGTGCGCAAGATAATACACGCAGGACATTCTAAAACCGCGGCACCGACAATTCGGCACCGTCATTCGGCTCTCTCTCTCTCTCTTTCTCTCTCTCTCTCTGTCACGTATCGGTCCACAATTTCGGAGAGCCAACGATCCCGCGGCGCGTGTTACGTATAGGAAGGTATTATTAATTTCGTTTCCTCCTCCGCCAAATCCCTCATGTTTTTTTCCCCTTTCCTCGCTTTTCGTCACCACGTTCCTTCTCGCCGTTTTCGATCGATGAGGATTATCGCGTACGTTTCAGAAAAATAAATTAACCCGGGGTGTCCGACATCGAGAAAAACAGAGAGAGAGAGAAAAAAAAAGTGTGCGTTCCTCAGTTATATCGACGTCACGAAGGACAAGGCGGAAAAGCAGTGCGCGCCCATGCGTGTATCGACGAGATCGCGAGTACGCGTTACGGTGATCCAGTTACGCGCATTCTACACGAGAAGAAGAGGGAAAGGGAGAAAACTTCCTTGAGGAGAGAAAACGGTCACGGTGTTAGTGATGCTACGGTACATGCGCTATTAAATCTCGCCTAACATTTTCGTCATCCGACCTGTGTATCCCGGGGGTCGACGGATCTTCGCGATCTCCAAAGTGATCGACGTATTCGCGGACGGATCTGAAAAGAATCGTGACGGGGAGCGGAAGAAGAGCGCGAAAAAGATAGTGCGTCACGTCAATTCGAAACGAGTTGCGAAGAAGAAGAATGAGAAGGAGCTAGCGTGAGAAAAAAGATTTTTTCGTATTTCGTGATTTCGCGTGTCTTCGAGATCGTCGACGATCCAAGAGTGATCTCTGTGAGGCTGTAAAAAATCTAAGCAAATTCGGATCCATCGATTAGCGACGTTCGCCAGTGGAACATGCAACTGTCTCATATATCGTTGTACAATCGCTAACGATCCATTCATCCCTCGGAGATTCTACGTGCGATTTCGTTCAATTTCCGCCGGATAAAACGTCGCGGAATACGACAGAGAGTCGGCAGCAACTTGAAAACTGAAAGGAAGCCGATCGGAAGAAAGAAAACGCGAAAGTAGAGAAGACGAGAGACAAGCGCGTTCTACGCGGCGATATTTCGACTAGAAGAAATCGGCGGAAGTCGAAGAAAAGACGTTCGCTCCGCCGACGTCATCTTCATCTCATCGCAACGGTAGAATCACGGGGCTTAGCACCGACGACAAGGACGCTGGGCAAAGGAGGTCCACACTTCACTTCTCGCTCGACGATCAAGGTACGTCCACAGCTGAGACCAGTGGCCTTCGGCTGCCTGTGCGGCTTCAACGGTGCGGTCGCTAGAGACAGAGGAAGAAGTTTGGGGGAGACAGAGAGGGAGGGAATGGAGTAGAGTAAGACGAAGACATAGAGGAGAGAGCGAATGAGAGAAAGAATAAAAAATTCGGGAGGGGGTACTTAAAGGGGGCGGACGGGAGGTAGGGAATAAGAGAAGGAGAGAATGAGCAAGGGTAAGAACGAAAGAGAAAGAAGGCGCGATTGAGGGGGGCGAAAGCGAAAAAGAGTGTGAAAGAAAAAGAGATGGAGAATGAGAGAGAGAGAGAGAGAGGGTGAGGGGGGGGGGACGAATGTTTGTCTGTATCTGTCGCGCGAGTCATATAGCGGTACGCGTGCACACGCGAATATGCATGTAGGTGTGCGTATCGCGACGGTGCGATGCGTGCACATGCACCAACACACGAGCGAGATATACGCACGCGAGATTATTCATGTACGCGTGTGTCCGTGGCTCGACACACATACGTGTCGTTGAACACCTAGTTAGCGCTAGAATACACGCGTGCGTCCTTTCATGAATCCACATACGGTGACGTGTTTCGTATGCCCTTGCCTATGTATGCCAGACGGCGAAGGTGACGGCGGTCGTGGCGACGACGCCGGCGGCGGCAATGACTGCGACTGCGACGGCGGCGGCGGCGGCGGTGGTGGCAGCAGCAGTGGCGGCAGCATTGGCGGGCGTTAGTACCGTTTGAACTGGCGCGGCTAGACTCGCGCTAGACGAAGATAATGCCAGACGTTAGAGAGTGCCTGACACATGACGTAATCCTCGCTCGCTCGTTCGCTTTCGCTCTCGCTCTCGCTCTTTCCGCGCCACGAGGCGCTCGATCCTCGTTTGTCGGGGCCGTGCCACGGTCGCCGCCGCATCGCGTCGCGCCGCGCCGCGCGTACGCGCCCGACTCTACGCGTTCACTCTCGTTTTCCACGCCGCACCACACCTCGTCTGGCGCGGGGCTCCCGCTGCGTGGGAGTAATCGTTTTTTTCCTCGTTTCCTTTTTTGTTTTTTTTTTATACATCCGATTTCGTCACGTTATCATGCCGCGTGCGCGCGCAAGAGAGAGAGAAAGAGAGAGCGCTAATTTATTTTTTGTTCACTAACCGCGGGCGATTACATATTTTTTGGGGCGCAGGATTTCAGCACCCGCCAGTTTACGCACGATGTCCCGCGTTTCGATGATACGCACACATTTCCTTTCTCTTTTATTTACACGTTTACAATGCACGATAGCAACAGAGACCACGTGTCGTAAATATGAAGCACCCGGTATAAATATTAAGAGTCGAACAATTGCTATTCGTGATATTTCGCACGCACCTGCGACAGCGCAAGAATTTCTTCGATCATCAAATTGATTCCCTTCTCGTCTGTTCCCTATTTTTACGAGAGATCGCGGATTAAGCTTGTTGCACAGCCGTGCAGCAAGTTGAAAACACCAGACCTAGGTATAAATAGATTCCGCGAGTATACACTGACATCGGAAAGAGACAGAGTGAAAGAGAGAAAGAGAGAGACATGGAGAAAAGTCGCGAGAGAGCGAACAGGACACGGCGATATATACGAGGACACGGGCCGGGGAGAGAAAGGAAGAGGAGAAGAGAGGCAAAACGGCTCTGGTAAAAAAATAAAAAACGCCTCGATGATGATGCGTACATTCCGGAAAAATTTGGCCGCCGCGTGCACTCGCTATGTATGCGTATACGCGCGCGCACATTCAGCGATGTGTAGAAGCGAATTCTCAAGGATGACCTCGGATAAAGCTGCGACTCGCGCCCATCTAATCCTCCTCTGTTAGTTGATATTTCGTCGACCGCGAGAAGTTATATCGTTTCCACGATTAGACCCGTCATCCGTCCGATCCTCGATATCGCGCAAATGCTCACGCCTGGTAATTTTAGCTCGCATGAACGATTCGACGCATGATTTATGATAACACACGTGACATCGTGTGCGTAACGACACCTCCCTCTTTTTTTCAATTACATCCGTTCGATTACGAAAACCGTCTGAATTCGGTAAATCCAATTGGAAGAAAAAAAATCGTAAGAATCCTGTTTGACGCGAATAGTAACCTTCCAGTAATATGATTTTTTTTACTCATGAAATCCCCTTATGTAAATATATGAATAGTCACACGTTCGTAAATTTAATTGTTTGAAGTCAGTTATTTATTCAAGTTTCCACGAAATAAGGTGGGCGCGTTATTTTCAGGCTTATGAGTTATCGAGCCTCTTTATAACGTATTATGTTTCGTCGACGCGTATTACTACTCTCCGTCTATTATTTCGACTATCGAGCGATAGAAACGGATGATCGGAATTACGTTAATCGTCGCTTTTCCTAAATACGGCTGAACTCGTGCCATCGTGAATTTTATTTCTCTTCGGAATATCGCGTTTTATTGGCGTAATTAAAACAGAAAATCTTTCGGTGCGCACTATCCGCAGTTCGATCCAGTTATTATCGAAATGACCGCTAACCCTTATTAATTTATAATGCGGTTTGTCCGATCGCATATTTGCACGGTAACGTTAATACGTCGGGGCAATTAGAGCGACGATGACCAGTTAATTTTCTTGGAAGCACCTGCATGAGAGAAAAGGGATGTATCCGGTAACGGTGTGTTCTCCTTGAACCATAACGGACGCTGAATCTCATCTGTTATTCCCGTTCTTCTTTGCTTCTTCGGTCCTTCGATTCTCCGCTCGGAGAATTGTCGGACACCGTAAAATGGCCGTGCTCTTTTTTCGTACTTGCTCTCTAACGCGACTCTATGCAAATAGCAATTGGTCCCTTCGAGAGATTCGAAGATACGAATGTTTACAAAATTCCGTAAAATATTCGAATCGTGAAATGATAGAAAATAATATAATATCGGAAAGAAAATAAAATAACATAATAAACATTTGTTAAAAAGAAAAGCATAAACTTTTTTTAAAAAAGAATATATTTCGAAATATATTCTCGAAAGTCTGTAGAATGTAAATGAATAATTTTATATTTCTTGAATTATCGGAAAAAGAAAAAGGGGATAATAAAAAATTAAAAATTGCGATAAAGATGTGACGGATCTAATCAAATTGCCCTTAAGGAAAGATCGTCTCGGAATAAAGTTCGTAAAAGACTATTACTCGATTCGATTACTCTCTATTTTACTCTTCATATTAGAACACGTTTCTAAGTATCCAGTACGTTTATCGCGTCAACTATCGGAGCACTTTTTTTATTGCGAGTCATATTTCGCAGAATCATCAAAAATATCGTCAGCGACAAAAAGTCCTATCGCACGCGTATAGAGGCGTTAACGTCACGAAAACAGATAGCCGAATTAATGTGAGGATAGGCTAGAGAATTGCGTAACGTACCGCGGCTTAACTTCGTAACATTAAAAGCGAACTGACTTTATCGTGCGGGCTAGATTCTACGAATAGAAGTATAGTTTGTACGTGCAGGTATGCGTACACATAATATGAATCGGTCGATTAGATTGTACGCCTAGTAACTAGATTACGTTCGCGGCGACTCGCGCGTTATCTGCGAAATTAGACTCCGACAAGCGGACGCGTTATTTAGGCGCAACGGACGCTCGCTCGGAACGAACGAGTCTCGAACGGTTGGGAAATCGCTGTTCACGTTACAGACTGACACGTCAGTAACGATGCTTCGACATCGCCGCGTATATTTCTTGACACTGATAATTTAGTCTTGATGTAAGGCAGGTAACGATATCTGGTGATCTCGGATAAAAAAATTTGTCGATTATGGATAGAATAGTAAGGACCGTATTTTCATATTTTACATTTTACGCTTGTATTATTTATCGTTGTAACGTTGATTTATCTACATTACCAGCAAGACGCGTTCTTCGTCGGTTTATTTCCGTGAAAACCCACTTTAATATACAAGCGATATACCGATAGCCCGAGCCTCGGGATACACTTGAGGAGAATATCGCGCGATATACATCGCGTATCCTATTAAATTTAAACATTCCTAAATGCGCGGAACGCCTGGGTCTCTACGCTCGGCGATCGATAGCGATCGATGCGAGAGAGAGACAGAATGCTCGCGGAACACACGCGGATAAGAGCGCGCGAGTTCGATAAAATTAACAAAGCGAATTCATTCAGCGATTCAGTCAGCGCAAGTCAATCGAATAAAGTTCCGCGTGCATCGATACAAGACGCGCGATTCAATTGTGTGTGTGTAAAATTATATACACACACGCACGCGCGCGCGCGCACACACACACGCACACTATATATATATATATATATATATATTGCGCGTGAATTCAGGTGCGCGGCGATTATGCGGCCACGCCACGTTTTGCATGCTGCGCATTAAAATTTGCACGGTCGACTCCGTACGATGTGTATCTTGGAAAGAAGAAGGTCGCAGGTGCGAGATTTAACAAATCGCGTCTTACAGGCTCCCATAACTGCGTCGAAGAGAATTTTGAAAATGATTCTGTCGTAACGAGACGAATACTACGATTAATAATATATATATAAATGTATATGTATATTAATATATATATGTATACATATTAATATATATGCATATATTTAAATATATTATGTAATATGTATTAATATATATATTTTATATTGTGTGTCTTTATTTTTTATATAGAAAATTTTTATGAAGAAAAGGACCACATGGTATATAGGAAAAATAATTAAGAGAGAGCGTCTTTAAATTTCGTTCTTTAACTATCTCTCTATTGCGTAAAATATTAATTACGTTATTTCTCGCTCGGAAATAATCCACAGATATATGAATAGATTAAATATTAATCCTTTTTACAGCGATATCGCGCAGTATTGATTTCTCATCTTGCTGGTTTGGTAGTTATAACATTTTTAGAAATTTCCATTGGGCACGATCTTGAAGAAACTTAATTTCGCGTTGAGATAATCAAGTGTCCTAATTATTTCATATAATTATCTAGAACAATTGTTATTTTTGTTTCCTCTATTGCGATTCTACGAAAAATCGCGTATTTCAATACATAATCACTATCGCATCGCGGCATCGATATTAAAATTGCAACGTTCCAATGGTTATCAAATTATCAAACTTATCTCACGCGATAACAATCATTTCCTCAATTGTAATTTGAAAAGTCACGATTTTAAAAAGAAGAAGAGGAAAGTCACGTCGCGTCGAAACGGGAAGTGAGGAAACTAGACGTAGTTGTAGTCGCTTCGAAAGGTCGAAAAATGTAAGCACGATGCGACGCCCGTTGTGAAAGCGGCGAGAAAGAGCGTCACTTTATTTAAGCCATTTGAAATGCGCACGTCAGCTGATCGTGACGAATCATATCCGAGAATCCGGCGGAGAATAAAGTTACCGCGATGAGGGTATATGCGCGCGCGCGACCGGGTATTTATGCGTGCAGGAGCGGGCGCGAGGTTCCTTCCTTCGGACGGTTCTTTGTTTCGTGCATTACACGCGCGCATGTGCACACGCACACGCGCACGCCTACATCCGCGAGTGCGAACGAAAAAAATGTGCACGCGGCTACGGACGAGGACGCGGACGCTGGTGTGCGTTTATATTGCGTCGCTAGAGTATGTCTCGGGCGTATGAATTAGGCGGCCCCCAGAAATAGGCCGTTGTGAGAAAGAAGAATACTCGTGGCCCCGATTTCTTTCCGCAGGTCGCAGTCGCCTTTATCGTAGCGATCGAAAATCGCAAGTCACATCGTATAGTTATCGACTTCACGCGTTACATATATTTCTTCCGCGATAATTGACGCGTTCGATAATAATTTGATCGATAATTGAGAAATCGAAGAATCACTGAAACTTCAATCATCAAAAAAAATATTGATCTCTATTCTCAATATTGTGGAATAGTTATGACGCTTCGCCAAAGATTCGCCCAAGGTCATGATCCCGCGTTAAAAAATCAAAAGCCATTTCGATGGAAACGTAGACTTTCGAATATTTCGAGCGAGGAAAAATAAGCGGATGTAAAAGCGATCGCGAGCTTCTTTTTTTTCTGCAAGCTCGCAATTTTTCATATATAGCGATATTAAGGCATTTTTTTCGCGTGTCCCATATCGGAAATTAATACGGCCAGTTAAAATAAACGCATCGAGGTTGTCATGGTTGCGATGGATTCGACATCGATGTTTTTTTTCGATAGCCAATAATTTCACTTTTACACAGTGAAAGATTGTCTGTCGGACAAATGTCCAGATTAAAAGATCGATCTTTTTTTAACCCCAGCTACATTCTGTATAATTGAGATTCCGTGGGATTCGTTTTAAAAATCATTCATACTTGGGAAGATAGATATATCTCATGTCTGTATTTTAAAGTTGTATTTTAAAGAACTTCTTTTTGGCTAGAATTTTAGGTGGAGTCGACGCGATATACTCGGAATGTTGGGTTTTTTTATTCTGTAATTGACTTCGCGTGCCACACGCACGAGATGTTCGCAAGTGCGTAAATAAATTGTTGCAGGTGTGTCTAGTTTAAAGAAAATAAAAACTGATTATACGTCCGAAGCGAGAAGAAACCGAAGAAACGGATCGAGTGCAGACGATATCACGGTCGACGTTGAAAGCGCTCGTCTAAAAAAAATGCCAGCGGCGCATCCTCAATTTTTTACTACGATCCGTTTTTAACCCGCGTTGTAAATATGTGTACATCTATAGGTACGTGTATACGTCTCATGTATATGTATCTCGCGATGCAAACTCGATGCAGTCGACTGTCTGCGCTACAATTAAAAATATAGCCGCTGACCTGTTTTCAGTATTTTTAAGCGCCGACGGAAATATTCGTGGATCATCGCGCTTCAATTAATCGTACGGAATATCGTCGAAAAGTAGGTCGGTCCGAGACGAACACGAGCGAAAACGATTTGGAGATCGATAATCGATGAACGATTGTTTCGCAGATCGATTCTTATCGCTAGCCAGTTTCACGATGCGCATTCGCGTGAGATATATTTGAAAACGAAAAATAAAAAGAGGGATGTATCCTTATTCACACGTTTTCTATTCCTCTTTTCGACCGTCGAAAAGAACTTCGTATTTATCTGTTGCGCGCTCGGCTCGTGGACGCTTGTGACAGAACCTGTTGGCTCGGACGAATGCATCCGAACGCAGTCGTTGTCCTGCGTTCAAATCACCTCTCCGCACAACGATATGGTATAAATTACATTGACATAGTAAAATTTTGTTATGCGACTATGAAAACGTTGAGAATTTACTATTGATTCATAATGTTACTTCATCAAACATAAATATGCCGCATTTTGATTTGCTGCGAAAAAATGGGCACACAAAAATAATTTTTTAATAACGATCGTTTGTATTCAGAGGTTGCGAATAATCGAAATAACCAAAAGTAATAACTGAGAATAATTGAAAATAATTAAGAAAAAAAAGAGTTCTGTGGTGGTTTTTAACCACGAATGTGTACAGTTATTAATTAGATATCGTCGTAATTTCGATAAGTTTTTTATTTCGATTTTCGATTTATAGATGCAAAAAGGTATTCCCTGTGTCAATTCATTCGCATTTTTATCGTGGGAATAAAAAGAGAAAACGAATAAAAATAGAAAATTTTGTCTAATTTCGAAATTCGGACTTATCGATGCCACGCTGGTTTCACAGTCTCACTTGGAACGGCGGAATCGCAGTAGTACAAGATAGCGTAGGAATAGACGGGAGCTATAGCGGTGGAACTAGTCTCGTGTGAAGTAGCGCGTATCTAGTATTGGCCAGACGGTAAAAGGTTCTCGACGCAAGCCCTTCCTGGATCTCTAAAAGTGGCGCGTAAGAGGAAAATAAAAACTTACCGTATGAAATCGGTTTCACCGCGACACTAATAACGACGTTATTTTTTGGCTAATCATGGCAAAAGACTCGATGCTTGTATGTGCTCTACTTGTTTGTGCACTCTTCATGTGTTATTATTTTTTTCCTTAATTGTATACAGCGTAGATAAAATCATCGACAATTAAATATCAAGATCATAAAGCTTTTATTCCTTCGGAATCTTTGCACATTATTATTAATTTGTCTAATTATAAAGTAAGAGTTATTTTAGGCGCTATTTTTAAGGATTATTATCGAGAATTAATTGCAACGACTCTAAAAAGTCGATAAATTCTACGAATTCTTACATCAAATCTTATATCGATGATTGAGCGTACGTAAGTTCAAATTTGCGATATAGTTCGTATTAGTTTTTGGTTGGTATTTTTAAAATCATATATACATTTCTGTCTACGAAAGAAAAATTTTGAGCGTTGTCACGCCTTGTCGCCGATGCAATCGACAGAAGTTTTTTCACCTGATTCGTCGAATACCTCGAGCATTCCCACGTTTAGCGTTATGTCGGCCGTGGCGAAGCGTACCGTTGAAGAGAAATAATTGGTTGTTTGGCTGTCGACGTATTAGCCCGCTTGAGGTCAACGGCCACCAAATGTTTGCGAGTGCAGGGCAAGAGGAAAGGGTACCGGTTCGTGCAGAGGGGACGATGATGGCAGAAGAAGAGAGGTGTAGAGAGAGAGAGAGAGAGAGAGAGAGGGGGGGGAGAGGGAGTCTCAGTGAAGGCAGTTAGGCCGAGGCGAATCGAGGATTAGAGAAGGATAGACGAAAGATTGGGGAAGGTACGTACGTACGTAGATTAAACGTATGTTGCCTCACCTCCGCCTTTTGTTACTTCGCGTGTGCAAAGTGCATTTGGGACCAGGCCGCCGCGTCGTTTCCCTAAACAGGGCGATTTATCGCCGCGTACAGTTGCCGTCGATCACCACGAATCCCGGAAAACGTCGGTCTCGCCGTTGGTAGGCGGCACTTTAACCGACAGGTGCGTAGCGCTAACGACGTTTTCAAGCCACTGACGAAGAAGGGAGGGGAGGAGGGCCATTTTGGGCACTCCGTGCCGCTTGGTACGTCGTATTCATTAGCGCGATCCGTTGTCTATTGTAATTAAAAGATGCTATATGGTTCTCGGAATTGCTTTTTTTGCATCTCATTGAATGGGTGACCTAGAGACGAATACCGATGACTGATCCTCGGCGATTGGTTTTTAAATCAATGACTGAGTATCGTATACTTGTTCGATTTTTAAGGTTTTCTTTCTCGTATTCCCTTATAGTGTTTTTCGTCAAGAATGAAGCATATGTTCTAACATAACATTTCCAGATTTCCAACGAGACGCAGAGTTAATGCGTTATTTAGATAATTTTAAACACTGAAAAGGAGGTCATGCAAAAATAGACTGCATTCTAAATGAAGAACATGCGCGCAGAATAATTATAACAGTTGCTATTGCAGTACTATTCTAGTAATACCATGTCATATTAGTTCTTCTGTACGACACGTAATAATTTTAAATACTTAATTTTTAACGTTAATGACAACTTAAAAAAATTTTTCAAATTACTTTATACATTACGCAATATTTTCTGTTCATTCGAATGTTTTTGCAGTATTTTATTTCTTGTTAAAACTCATGTACGTAATAATAAGCAGGCGGCAAGACGTGGACGATGGGGATTCGTCCGTGCGTATGAAAGAGATAGGGTGAGCAAGAAAGGTCGGTTCGGATCATTACGTGGTACAGACGCTTGTAGTTGCAATTCAAGCATCCATCCGAACACATACAATGCTACGTTACAAAGCTTCTTCCCGACTCTATAACAGCAAACGATGCGTCTAAATACGAACGGACTTTGATTTTATAATACAGCGAAATTACATACTTTTCTAGGACTTTCTAGTGTAAATCCTACGATTTTTCGAGACAAGCGATATGTTCCGTTTGCCTATCTTATATCTATAAAATTACGAATAAGAATTGAAAAGTCTATTACATAAATGCACATATATATATGTACACATATACGTACATTCACTTTTGAGAACATCCTTGAAAATCACCAAGTCTGCGAGAAACGTTCATTAAAATCAATTACACACAGTTGTAAATCTTTGCCGCGATCGTGTTCTTCGGGGCTCGCTTTACGAATCCGTGAGATATTCTGCATTTAACGCAACTCCCGTATTCGGTAAGGATTTATTACGTCACGTAAGATCAAGGATTACCAGTTTCTGCACCGTTCACGCGCGCATGTCTCCGCTTTCGTTTCCTTTTCTCTCTCTCTCTCTCTCTCTCTTGCGCGCGCGCACGCACACACACACACACACACACACACACACACACACACACACACACACACACAAACAAACAAACACAAACACAACAAACATACACACAACATTCTATCTCTCTCTTTCTCCTTCTCGCTTATGATTTGGTCACCTCTGCTTTTGGACACCTGCTGCTTCTCGTTGATGCAGACGCGAGCCTGCAAACGAGACGCAGCGTCACGTGATTGGACTAGTCGTTCTATGTATATGTGAAACCATCGAATGCGTGTATGGAAGGCCAGTGAAAGTAAGTTCCGTCGTTTCTGCCTCGACCTAAGGATATGTGTTTCGCGCTTCGTTGTCGGAAAATGATAATGTTATAATCTTAGCGAGTTTGCATTCCTAATATATACGATTTGTTCGATCGCTAAAATCGAATATTAAATGGATCGACGATTTTAGATCGGTTTATGTGCCGAAATAACTTTTAGGGCGAAACGAGGACAAGCTAAATTCTTTTTGCGAAACTCGTTATGGCCAAACTTGCAAATTTAAATATTTTGTTGCGAAAACATGAGTAATTAAACTTAAAGTTATATCTTTCCTATCCGTATTCTCATTTGTTGTTCTGAGATCGTTAATCATTGACATATTTAATTTCTCTATTATTATCGTAAATGATTCGTGATAGAATTAATACTTATTAATCTAAATTTGCAATTCTTTCCGAATCATTCATTTTTCATCGACAAGATTTTCACAGATTTGTACAATTCCTTCTCGATTGCTTCATTTAAGTTCGAAATTTCTCAATGCGTACTGTAATTAATTCGCCTCTTGCAATTTTTTGTAGCGCGAGGACACGTGTCACTCATTCGGAATGTGCTATAGGCATTTACGCAAATCTGTGATCACGTGGATCACACGCACGTACAGAGAGAAAGAGAGAGAGAGAGAGAGAAAGAGAGAGAAAGAGAGAGAGAGAGGGAGGAGAAGGGAAGAGAGAAAGAGATATAGAGAATGTCGATAGGTAAGGGGCAAATAGGCGCAAAAAAAAAAGATAAAAAGGATGGAGGAAAAAGTGGCGGCTCGAGGAACGTCGCGAGCGTTCGTACGCAATCTAGTCCAAGCATAGGTGCCATAGCCCTCACAGCCAGGGCTCCTAGGAATCCAATCAATAAATATTACAATGGAACCCCTAGAGAAGTAGGGGCGCAGTATATCCTCCTCTCGCCTCCGACTCCAACCCCTCCATCTCTACCGCGCCCCATCCTCTCTCATCGTCATATTCCTCCTCCTGCTAGTCGCTAGTCGGAGGAAAAAGGATCTGTCCTACGTCGCGCTCTCGCAGTCGCTTCATTCCTCGTACATTCGCTCGCCTCGTCCTCGACCACGTCCGCGAAACTTCGTCTCCCACCCCGTCGTCCAGCACCCACCTAACCACCCACCCAACTCCCCTCGTACCGTGCCGCCTCCGCCAGCCCGTGTGCCACCCCCGCGCGCCCCCGCGACTCTCTCGCTCTCTATCCGCCTTTTTCTCATCCTCCCGAAGCTCGCCACCAGCCATCACCCGCCCCTTGACGAGCCCTCGAACCCACCACCGTTTACATTTTACTTTTCTAGTAGCGAATTAAAACCGCGTTCATGCGCAGCCCGTGGAAGGGCGTAATGATTTTTTGAGGGGCGAATCGAGTGGGGTCGCCTACGGTGGTGCACGACTCGCAGTAGATAGAGAGAGAAAGAGGAGAGGGGGGAGGTAATAGCTCTGGGTGCTACCGTCGAGTTTAGCAGGAGCAGGATGGCGCGCGTGCCGTGGCAAGGATACGTACTCGCGCGCATCAGCGAGCGAGTCAACGCGTTTTTGCTTCGTTAATGTTAACGAACGAGGGTACATAATTATTGGGGAAACGGCGGAGCGGATCTCGTTTATCGATCTCACTCGAAACATGTAGGAACCATTTTACGATTTCGTTCCTCTTATTTCGGAACAGTCGCAGGACCGAAACTGGTCGTTTCGCGACATATTACTTCAAAACGGCATCCGAGCGCGAATCTCTTTCCTTTCGCCGCTCGTAAATCAAAACCGTAGATCAATCTTTGAAACATGCCTCGAATTCGAAAGAACCCGGAAACGTTCGAACGTTGAGTTCTCGAGACTGGCGCAAAATTTAATTTTAATAAAGAAACATCGATCGTCAAGTGTTTAAAAAAGATATGCAGGCAAATCTTTTTCTCTCCCTCTCTCAGACTCCTCGAGCGCATCCAACATTTTTACAGCTCTCGTGGCCGGACTCGGCTCGCGGCGGCTACGCGCATTTTCGTCTCATGAACTGATTACGGCGGGGTAGAGTGCGCCGGCAGAGAGAGAGAGAGAGAGAGAGAGAGAGAGAGAGAGAGAGAGAGAGAGAGAGAGAGAGAGATAATGAGAGAGAGAGTGTATGTGGCAGAGGGAAGAGACCAAGATTGCGGGGTACACGGGGAGAGAAACAGCCGCCGCGGCCGCAAGCATCAACCTCTCCCACCATGGCGCCTGTGGCCGGCTCTCTCATTCTCGCGCGCCTTCAACTCTCACGCTCTCTCTCGCTCTCTCTCGCTGCGTACGCACTATTTTTTAGTCCGCACTTATTACGACAGATGTCTCATGCTCCGATAAAGAATAACGGCGGGCAAAGCGGGAGCCTTCCCCCCGCATGCTAGTCCTAACCAGGCTCGGGAACAGCAGCCCGTACTTGGTGCTTCGTCGATTCGTGGTGTCACTGTAACGCGCCGGTTTACGTTACGCACGTCTCTCCTTTTTTTCTTCCGGCTCCTCGTACCCTCTGCTTCCCTCTCTCATTCTTTCTTTTTCTCTCTTTCTCTCTCTCTTGTTCTTTCCTTCCTTTTCTCCCTTTTTTTTTCAATTCGCCACGCTTTATCTCGTTTTTAAACTCTCGAGCTGGTCACTGTCGTCGCGAATCGGCAGCTGCTCCCCGCGTGTAATGCCGCGATAGTGATTATGCCTATCGTGCCCTCCATCCGATCTCGAACTTGCATCGGGGATCGTTTCGGTCGCGGGGTGTAAGGACGGACGTGCACTCCTTCCTCCGCCGATTGGTGTGGCACACGTGGTAGGTACGTTTATCCCGGCTCGGATCCGATCACTCGTGTCGTCGATCGTTATCGTCTTGTTTCACGGTCACATTTCGTATTTCGCGGTCGAAAAACGAGGTCGGCGAGCGGAAGAGAAAGAGAGAGAGAGAAAAGAGGAAGGGAGGGAGGGAGGGAGTGAGAAAGAATCCTTCATTACCGTTTGCGAACGCTTTTGGTCGTCGAGTCTCGCGCGTGTTCCTCCCGCGAGTGCGGAGATTTTCGGTGCGCTCTTCACACGAAGAAAGATAACCGAATGAAATTCCGCTTTTCGACGATCGCTACATCGTGGCAACGTGTGCGTATACGAGTGTGTGGGTACGCGCGCGCGTACATGCATGTATGTGTCTTGCCAGAGAGGAAGGAAGAGAGAAAGACAGAGAAAAAGCGGTGTCCTCGCATATGTGTCCGCGCGTATGCGAGCGCATTGCGCGCGCGAGCAAGCGAAAGGGAGGGTGGATACACGCGTACGCACATGTGCACGGTATGCATCGCCTTCACCGCCAGTAACGAGAGGGTAAATCGGTTCGGACGCATGCCACTGTCTCTCTCTCTCTCTCTCTTTTTCTTTTCTTTTTCCCTCATAAGAACCTCGCAAAACATGCAGAGAAAGAAACGGATGGTTTTCAGACAAACGGCGATAACGAGGACATCGTCAGAATTCAGTCAATTGGTACCGCAGGTCGTTGGTGAACGATGATATTCAATTGCGAATCGCGTGCCACACAGTGACAGCCAGTGTGGAGGAAAGGGGCCGGAAGACTGTCGGACCGCAGACGGAACCAAAAGTCGAAGGATGGTGGTTTGAAATCGGCGAGACGACACCGGGAAGGCGACGCACGTGAGAGCGACTCTCTGACAGATCCCCCCACAAGGTAATTAACTCGGGATCGCGTTATGCGGGACTTTGGATGCATCGCTCTAGAACGAATCTTGCCTCGTTAGATCCCCGTTCACGGTTTACGTTAACGATAACTTCGTACATTACAGAAATTGAACGTAATCGGTCTTATTCGGATTTCTTAGCTCGCAACTCTGCCCAATTACGTTCGCTCCGCGATTTTTCATATCTCGTTCGTTATTTTTATTCGGTTATTTATTATCACTCGAAAAACGATAACAATTTATTTCTTCTCCTTTTCTCGTATTAATTGAACATCAAGTGAATTTTTTTCCCGACAAAATTTTAATTCCAAAGTCGTATAAAAATTCGTATAAAAATGATCGATAAAGCGCGATCCAAAATCTATTTCGGAATTACATTCTCGGATATAATTCAGAGATGGAAACCGGTGCGTTCCTAAGACGAGAATAGCTTTTTTATATTTATGCGTGTTATTAGATATGCAGCAAAGATACATTTTTTTATTTTCCGTAACATGGTGAATCGAATCCATTACACCTTGAATTAATCTTGAAGCCTCGTAACGATTGACGCACGATCTTTAACTTTGATCTCACCCCTTTTTCGTAATAAGAGAGATTTTATCGAATAACGTTTTTTTCCGATAATGTTTCATCGTACTTTGCAAGATTCGCAAGCTCGATGTATAATTTCGTGTAAGCTTAGACCAATGCTAGAAACGTGCGCGAGAATGTTCTACCGTTTATTCACCGTGACGGAAATGCGGATTAACATAACGTGATTAGCATAACGAAATCTGATTTTTTTCACATCATAGAACCGAAGCCGAAATTATGTACTAGTCGATTTCTATTCTCAGTATTTTAATCCGCGTTTACGCGCGTATCATTAGCCGCCAGACCTTGCCGATTCGTTACGCGAACATAAGGAATGGATTACGTTGCTCGGTTTCTCTCTTTCTTTTTGTCTTCGATTAGCCATGCGTCTCATTTGGTGTGTCGCGTTTAGCGCACACACGCGGTGTTGTCGCTCGCGGATCTTGTCATCGGCCACGCACGAAACGCTATTTTTCGTTTCTCGTTTCCTTTTCTCCCCGGTCCTGCTCATGCACCATTTATTTCGAACGATACATTATCGATTAAAGATGTGCCCCACGTATGAAAAAAAGTTCCCTTCCCCCTTTTTTCCGTCCATCTTTCTCTTCGCGTGTCACGCTCGATCCTTTCCAATTTCTTTCTCTCTCCTTTCCTTGCGCTTATCCTTTCCCCGTAACTTCCGTATTTCTCCGACGCGCGCGTTTTCTCTTCCTCTCGTGACTCTTCCGTCTCCACCTCCCCTCTCTCGTGGTACGCGCCTGTTCTCGTAACGGCGACGATCGCCGGCTTTTCGTACATTTTCGTGCGGCCTCGCGGCGTACCGACTCGACGTGAAGCGCGGGGAGGAAGCGTGGCGCCTTCTCCGCGACGGAGTCGCACAGTCGTGACGTGACGTTTTAGGGGTTGGTCGATTCGCTCGCACGGCATGCGACGGGGAAGGAGCTCGCTGCGGTGACTGCTCGCTCGCGGCGCCCCCAGTCAAGGTGCAGAAGATTCCACCCGCGTCGTCGTCCTCGTCGCCGTCGCCACCGCCGCCGCCGTCGTCGTCGCCGTCACCGCCACTGCCGCCGTGCTACACCGGTTGTTCTCCGTACAGAACCGTCCTCTCTTCGCCCTTGATTACGCGATCCGTTTTTGTATATCGCGACGTGTAACCTGGACGATAATCGTCGTTGTCGTCATTGTCGTCGCGCGATACGCGAATATTCGGACATCCGTCACGCGGATGAAACGCGGATTTCGCGCGCGCGGCAAGCGCGAAAGTCGCGGCGCGCTCGATCATCTTTCTCGTTCTCCCGTCCCGCCTCTGTCTCCGATTATATCTCTCTCTCTCTCTCTCTCTCTCTCTCTCCCTCCTTCCGTCTCACGCGCGCACTGCGCCGTCCTCGTTCAATCGCGATCACTTTCGGTGTGGCCGACAGTTCGGGCGGCGGCGACGGCGTGGGGGCGGTGGTGGTGGTTGGTGCGCGCGATGAGAGGGAGCGGAGGGGTAGGAGGATGATCCACGCGCAGGAAGGAAGAAACGACAAAATCGTTTAGTATTTATTTGAAAGTGTATTTACCGATGTCCTCGCACCCTCGTTCGCTCGTCCGCGCGAACACTCGCGAATCCGTTTTTCGGGGACGAATTCACGGCCGAGAACTACAACACCGCTACTGCACGCGCCGATCACGGGGTGTCACGGCGTGGATCGCCCGAATCGATCGCGCGTATAACTCGATCTCTCGGATGGAACCTATGTCTAGACGAGGGACCACCATAATCTGAATCCGTGAATGATTTTTTGTCGCGTGTGTCAAGTGTATGCTCCACTTCTCTTTTCCCTCGGAGATAAACACGCGAGCCCGCCTGCCTGTTCGCACTCGCTCGCTCACTCGCTCAGGCAGCGTCGTCCCGTCGTCGTCGTCGTCGTTTGTTCGGTTCATTGTTTCGGTCATTAGCTTACGCGGCATGACAGTCGATAGGTGTTACCTCGCGATAACGCGTCCGCACTTGGCAAACTGTGATTCCCGTTCGCGTTGCCGGCCGAGCGTGCCTTAGAAAGCCGTGTATGTGTGTTAGTGAAGGTATTGTATCGAGAGGATCCCGCGATCGATCCATCGATCGCGCGTGAAACGTTTTGTGTGTGTGTGTGTTTTTTTTTCTCTCTCTCTCTCGGCGTCTGGCGTTTCGGCGGGAGTGCGACATATAGCGTGTGACACACGCTAATTTTCCAAACTTGTATCTGGGATTTCGCCGCTCGTGTAATCTCACACGCGGTCATTCCGCGGATCGACCGTGCGCGCAAAATTGTGCAAATAGCAACGGCGTTGCTCGCCGGCAATAAAGCGCGCGCGAGCGGTGATAGTTTTAATTTTTTTGCTCTACTAGTCGAATCACGTGAGGCGAGCCTGACATTTTTTTTGTTCGTCTTATCAAACAATGGCGAAGTTCGTTGGCGAAGTTATCTCACAGATTCGTCACACGTAAATTTAGCAGAATGCGATAGCGCGGACCCTAGAAACTCGGAGAAAATAGTTTCCACATTGATACGCGGTTTAAAGAGAAGGAGATACAAGCGTTTCCCGTTCGCCGACTTTTTCACGCCGCGTCATCTCGTTCTATCTCACTTTTTTTTTACTGTGCAACGAGAAAAATGCGGAATCGGAAACAATTTAAATTCAGAGTTTTACAGAGTTCCTGTTGTCGATACACGACATGTGTTCGGTATTTGGTGATGCGAATGAATTTGTGAATCCGTTATGCGGATTTTGTTATTTGTTCGAGCGACAAAACACAGCGGTGGCGATGGTTATCGGTTTCAATTTCGCTAATGTACCTTCGTGCGAGAACGTCTTTCGTCGCGGCTCGTTAAACGTCTCGGCATTTCTTCCAGCGCGCTGGCACACGCTTACGCGAGAAACGAGCTCTGTAAATTTGTTTTAAGATCTTTCCTTTTTTTTTTTATCATTACGCTAAGATAACACTATCAGCGCACATTTAGTGCTCCCGCTTTTATAAGTAGCGGAGAATTATTTAATCAACGTGCCGAATTGGCTCCAGCTTGACGACCTAATTTTCCCGTATAGCGAAGTAGCGAATTGCACACGGTGCTTCCTACATTTTATTCCCGCAATCGCTCCTCTTCGCGCAATTGGCCAAATAAACCCTCTCCTCCTCGCGCCGCGGTAAGTTCATCCTCGCGAGTCCTCCATTTCTTCCGTAGAATTTCCAATTCGTTGCGTCTCTCTACGTCTCGCCAACTAATATTTTTCGCAAGATAGTTTTACGTATGCGGACATTTCGAAGCGAAGGAAACGTTTTTTTTATTTGTATTTCGACTCTATTTGTACGTCGTAGACTTTTTACGTTTCTATGTAATTAATCTTGCATTTTTTTTATTTGTTTTTTTTCCTAAGATCGACTTGAGTCTCGATATAAGAAACTTCGAGCTATCTGCAGTAATAAATTTATTTGCGGAGAATTGATTGCTGGTCGGAAACTACTTTTTGTCGCTGATGATTTAAATTATGCAGAAAAAAATATCAAATTTTCTCATTGTAACAAATAACGCAAGTCGAGTGGATATCGTAGTTGAATTAAATACACATCGTGATACAAGAATAAATTCTCATGCGTCTAATTATGTTATTTTTTCCTTTTAACTTCTCTCTCTTTTTTATATTCAATCTCTGATTTATCAGGAATATCGTACACATGCAATTTGCGATTCGCTATCGGTATCAAATATATACACGTTGCAATGTTCGAATGTCGAAATTGGTGTTATCTAAAATTATCAGCAAATTTTGCAAGCTTATCGGTGCGTGTCGTGCCCTAGGACGGATCGTAGCCGAAAATCTTAATTATGCGCGCGCGTGACGTTAACATTAGTTTAAGCGGCGATCGGCCGCTCGCGTTCTCGCATCGTCGCGTTAGATCCTAAGTGACGATTGTGTCGTCCAGTCGGTGGCAGCAAGGCGATATACTTATAATTGCAGGTGAATAGACACAACGATGGTAGATACACAACATTTTTGTCTGCGATGGAACAATTACCAGAGCAGCATAACCTCGGCGTTTGAAAATCTGCGGGACGATGAGGACTTCGTGGATGTGACGCTAGCCTGTGACGGCAAGAGTCTGAAAGCGCATCGCGTCGTTCTCTCCGCCTGTAGTCCGTACTTCAGAGAATTGCTCAAGGTAAGACTCGCCTCCTCGCCTCTCTCCCTCTTCTCCCTTGTTCTCGCCTCTAACGCCGGCGAACGTCCGCGAGATCTTCCGGTTCACGATTCGCGTGAAACTCGCCGAGCGGATTCGCTCGCTAGTAAACGAAATCGATTCGGAAGTCTTACCGCTAGAAAGAAATTCAATCGCCACCGCTAATGATTATGCGCAATAAACGTTGCACCGTTTCAGAGCACGCCGTGCAAGCATCCAGTGATAGTGCTCCAGGATGTAGCATTCAGCGACTTGCATGCCTTAGTGGAGTTTATTTATCACGGCGAAGTGAACGTGCATCAGCGTTCTCTCAGTAGTTTTCTGAAGACGGCGGAGGTCCTCAGGGTATCGGGCCTCACGCAACAGGCCGAACAAACCGACAGAGACGAGGTACGTTTTTTCGAGCGCAATTATGGGGAACCGAAAGCGAGGTAATTCCGGTGAGTTTCGGGCTTTGATGCCGCGGGCACGTTGCCGTTGCGTTTACGAGTGACAACGGAGGTGCGACAGCTGGCGTAAGATTCCATCTTCGTACCGTTCTCTCGTGTCTGTGGCATCATGTGGTTCGAGATCGAACGCGCCGCAATTACGTACGGTTTCCAAGTTTGAGCACGTGTAAACGTGTAAATTTGTCACGCGTGCACGTACGCGTCGTACGTGCGTGCACGCGTGACGCACTTGACCATGTAACGTTGTGTACCTTTCGAAAGCTCAAGTGCATCTCGTACGTTATCGCCAATAGACTTTAGCGAAAGGCCTCCGCGTTATCTCGAGCGGAGCGCGTCTATCTTGATTCCAATTCGTAATTGTCATAGGTCAAGCAAACAAAGATAAAGCAGCTCGCTCGATAAATCGAAAATCGGTGTGTGGTATCCATCGTAAATATTAAATATCGAATATCGATACGGCGACTCTTCAATTTGTTCGCCACAGACTCGATCGGACTATCATTTTCGGCGGAACGATTTATCGATCGATCAAACGACAAATCCGGTTCGCGTATCGTAGTCTCTCGGTAATTACGATCTCGAGAGTGCGTAAGAGTGGCGTGTGCGTGCATGCGCGTGTTTGTGCAGTCCGTACAATTGATACTACCATTGCCGTTTTTGTTTCCAGCTGTCGCATGTCCGCGCGTTGGCGGCCGGCGGCAATCACCTGCCGTTCCACGACAAGTCGGAGGAGACTTTTCCTCGCGGCGGCTCGCCCACGCCCGTGACCCCAACGCCGACCACGGTACAGCAGCTACTGCGCCGTGCCCAGATACGTCGAAACGAGAGACGCACCCCGGATCCGCACGATGAATCGGCTAAGAGACAGCGGGTGCCGTCGCCGCCGCTCAACAATAACGACGCCACGCCCACGGACTTCTCGATGGTCAAGAACAACCACCTGTCGACGAAGGTAGAGGGCAACGGGGTGCACGACGAGAACAGCCTCGTCGAGGACAATATAAAGTGCGAGCCGTTGGAGCTGACCGGCGGCAACGGCGGCGGCAACGCCGGCAACAACGAGGACTCGTCGGATTCCGGCGCCGCGGCGTCGGATCGGCCACCCGCGTCCGCGAGTAGCAACGAGCACGAGCCGGAACCGGAACACACGTCCGCGCAGAACTTCCTGCCGGAGAGCAAACTCTTCACGTCGACACCCGGCAGCTTCAACTTCAGTATGGCGGCGCTCACCACCGATCACACGCCGTTGTCAGGTACGTGAAGGACGCCGGACCTCGCGGCGGGCCTGTACGCACGGACCAATTCGCGGCCCTCGGGCCGCGCTCATCCTTCCACCCTTAAGTGCGCTCGATAGCGACTGCTCGACATTGATCTCGGACTGTAACTTTCTTCTTTCGAGTCTACTCCGAGGTACTCTACTCTAGATCTCGTGAAGAGAGGGCAAATCTAGATTTTTTTAGGGAAAATGTAATTGCGTCGTTATATATACGTTTTAATTTTTTGCACTTAAGGGTTGAGCGTACGCGCGATCGATCGCTCCAACGCACACGGTTTCTTCGCATCGCATCGTCCGATTGCGGTGTTTGTCGTTACATGCATGTTTGTCACGTTCGAGTCGAATGATCGACTACTATCGACACATCAGAATTTTTTTGTTTTGCATTTTAAGGGAGGAGCCCACGGTGACCGCCCATTTTCGAATACCTTCTTTGATATTTTTTTTTGAGAAAGGTATAAGGTATAGAGTAAAAAAGACTTTTAGGCTTCATTAGACATATATTATAGAAGTATACAAAAAATGTTTAAGTGATTAAAAAAATACAAAATGGCAGCACACGAGTCTCTGTAGCACGACTGGTTTTCAGTCGATCCTCTCCGCGGCACGCAGCAAAACTGTCGTAGACTTGATCCTGGAACAAAAAGTGAAATATTTTCGTTAAATATATTAGTTTTAGCAGAGAAGTACACAGGGAAATTAAAAAATTCCCCCCCAAAAGATAGAGACGAGTTTGAAAAAAAGTTCGATTTTTCAATCAAAATATTCGTATAAAAAGCGATATATTTTTTACAATTTTCAATCGAAAAAAGCTCGTGTACTTCTCTTTGAAATCGATCTAAAAAGCTATAGTTAAAATTTCAAGTTGATCGAATAAAAATTGTTTGAGTTATGCTGCGTGCCGAGTTCAAAAACATGGGTTTGAGAAAATCGCGTTTAAAGTTTTTGGTACCAATAAATTGTTAATAACTTATGAAATTTTATACGTACCTCTAATCAACGATTCCAGCTCCATATAGTTGCCCTTTCACTAGGTAACTTTTTCCCCAAAGATAATAAACTCAAAGGGTCGAAAACCGCGTGTACCTGCGCCGAAGGCGCTTTTTAGCGCTCGGAACGTCCCTCAAAAATAGCTCGAAAACCATTAAAAAAAAATTTTTTTTAGCTATAAACGAATATGCACCGTATTTTTGGAGGTTCAAACGATTTTTTAAAAGTGTTTCCAAAAAATCGATTTTTTGAAAATTTTACCGTGGGCTCCTCCCTTAAGAAAGATACTCGGTTGTTTTCGTTAGTTCGATAAACTTTTGTTCGAGCGCGCATCGTCTGTGCGGCTGGAGCTTTCGGCTCTTAGCGTACGGCATCCACTTTCGCGATGATCGATTTTTGTCCGCATCATTCTCATCCTATCACGCGTTTTTTTTTTTCTTTAATTGCGAAATTGCGTACAGGCCGTTGTTGAGTTTCTGCGCGCTATGGTATTGCCGTTGCTATGTGTGACGATAGTGAAATTTCCAGGGTTGGGCCATGGCTTGCAGACACCGGATCTAGCGGGCACTTCGCAAGGTAAGGAACTTGAATCTTTTTTTTAGCTCTCTGCCCTTTTGAAATCATTAGAATTGCTTGAGAAATGCAGAGATAATCGATTATCGCTCTCTCTCGTTATGTGGCACTCGTCATCACGCGGAAACATAGAAATGTGCGTTCAATGTGCATTCTTTTGATTTTTTTAAGGGCATTCTGCGCTACTTTATTATTCTTCCACTGACAGTCGATACATCGCGGCAGACCTCGATCGTACGCGATGTAGCGGTTCGCTCTAATAAAAGTAACTAAGGACTTGTGCAGTTATATCAAACTAACCACAAATCACAAATTACGAGAATGAAAATGTTTACTGGTTGCGGTGAAAGAGCACTACTATCTGCTTGAAAAATTATTAAATCTCTTCTAATTGGCATGCGTTCCAAAATCATCGATATCATCATTACGGCACCATTTATGAATCGCCTACATTCTGCATATCATAAAAATCATGTACTACGCGGCTCCACGGCTTCGAGCTCGGTAACCGTAATCTTACAGCCGAGCTCGAAAGCATAATTATTGCAATTCTCGCGAGATTCTCCACGTCGCATCGCTCTTTGCAAAATTCGGCACATAGGCACGCTCGTCGACTGTAACTTACGCTCGTTAATGCGCCGAACATCATTGCGCTACGCTCAAATACACAAATACGAATTGCGGTCAAATTCATTATCACGATTTATCTAGATTCCATATAAAAGATGAATCCGCGCGTCGCGCCGACATGTTTCACAAGTGCTTCGTTTCGTATCAGAAACGTCACATACGTTGTGTTCGATGTGTTAAATATACACATTTCGCGGACATTACATAAAAAAAATTTGTAAACTTTCGTATGTAAAATGAAACTGTAGATATATAATATTGATTTATCTATTTATGTTCGGACATGGATTAAGATGGGAAAAATATGCAAGAATTTGAAAATACAAACAGAATATTTGTAATACAGGATCAAAAGTTAATCAATAATGATTTAAATGGAATAGAACGTATCAAGAATGAATCAATTATACTATCATTGATGTTATCGCTGTATCGCGTTTTTGCATTGCTGTTATTATAGCATATTTTTGAATAGCCACACGAACAGTTTTGCCGAAGTATCTAAAAATTTAGCTAGATCTGAAAATAATTTTGTTGAACTGTCAAAAGGATTATGTAAAACGCTTAACCATCGATGCTACAATGCTACAAACATTCTTTTAACATTCTAACAATCGGTTTGAGCGTCCTACGTAATTATTTGGTTCAAATATAAGATTTGTATCGAGCTAAATAAATTTTTAGATTCTTCAAAATTTCAAAACTGTTCTTTCTATGTAATTTTTAATGGTAACCTTTGTGAGAAACATGTTTTCACGTATCGAAACTATACTTTCCCCAAAAAGTTTTCCCAGAAAACAGTTTTAGTTTACATTGGACGTTCTAAATTACTATACTTTTGATCGTAAAAGGATCAAATAATTTACTCCGAGAAATTTTTTTCCGAGACACCTTGCAAATCTACCAATTTTTTTTTTTTCGTTTTTTTCGTAACGGAGGCGATCGAATGAAGAGCGTAGTTACGTGGGCAGAGCGATGCCTTTGGGCTAACGACAATTTTATCGACTTGCGCGAAAAATTCACGCTGGTCGCAGCAGATACATTCGCTCGAATCGCCGGTTATTACTGTCGGTACAACGGTGTATACGCGAATGCAATTGGCGTAAAAGAAATGGAATGGAGTGTACCAGAGTTTGGCATCACTGTGCAATATTCGTGGCGAGATCGTTATCCCAGCGCATCGCGTTTGTGCGACACTCCGAGAAGATGCATCGTCGGGCGCTCTAAAAACAAGAGAACTAACGCCCTTGGCGTCTGTATATCGCATTTCCCGATTAGATGTCGAACGATTAGCGCTGATGCTTTGAGTGTCGTTGACATAAGTGTTGCCGATTTTCCGATAATCGATTGACATGCTTGTATCGTTCGATTGAACGGGATGGCCTGCGTATCGATGTGTTGTTAACGTTGTTCTTGCCGTGTTAACATTTTGCAATAGAATCAATATACGCGGCGTGATACTGCCAATATGACGCTGTGACGTTTGTTGATATACGTGCGTAGATATACGATGGGGGAAAGAAAAGAGAAAAAAGAACACAATATGATTGCGATCGATAAAGCGTCGAAAATTATGTCTCGCAATTTCGATTTTCGGAATTCTCACTGATCTTTCATATGCACACTCACGTGTCGTAAAAGAGGATGTGATAGGTCTAATCATTTTTTTTCTACACCTGCGAAACGGTACTTACGATTCTTAACAACTGAAATTATCTATGACAGTTGATTAAATGAAAAGTGGAAAAAAAGACGCGAGAGAATTAGGATGCCAAGTTATGGCGTTATCATATTACAAGTATTAACTATTACAAAACATTAGACGAAAAACGGGAGTGCCGATGGCTGTATCGAGAATCATCAAAAATCGAGAATCATTACCGACGTGCGTCGAGAGACGGAGCTGGCTGCTTACGTCGACGTAATGGCGCGATTACATCGCTTGAGACGATACAGGAGTCGTCCTCCTCCTTGCTAACGATAATGGTAAATAATTACGAAAACAAAGAATGGCGTAGCTGGGCGTGCGTGACCTTCCACAAACGGATTTCGGTAGCTATATCGAGTGCGCGCGCGCGTCTGAGTACGAGTGTGCGTCGAACATCGTTTGCGGGGAAAAGAAAAAGAAATCCGATCGATCACGCGTGTACGTGTGCATGCGGCTTTCACGGTTTCGATTCGAGACTCGGCTGGTGAAAATGTTCGCCAACGTTCGGCAATCGTCATCGGCTGCGAACGGGGATGGCGTGACAGGCTGGCTGACGCATTTTTTCGATTGCGCATATATTTTTTTTGATAATATCCGTGGTTAAAAGAGGGAGGGAGGGAGGGAGGAGAAGAAAACTTTGACAAATGCGCGGCAATCAACCGATCGGTTGATCGGTTGTGCAAATTCAGGTGCGGTCTCGCATTGTCGATTAATATTTGAACGACTGGCTTATACTAGGTTAGTACTGAAAAAATTTATCGTTAGGAAACGTAAAGCAGGGGAGGAGAGAAAAGAAGGAGGGGTGGGGAAAGAGAGAGAGAGAGAGTGAGAAGAGGAGGAGGAAGAGGATTGGAAACCGCGTCGATAAGGCTGCAGATGTTATCCGCGAAATTCAAGGTCCCTCTATCTCCAACGAGAATGAACGTGGCCAACTAAACATTGGCCTAACTAAAAATACGACGACCTTGGTACGCCACTCACGTTCCTGCCACTCACTCTCCGCGAATCATTAGATACATTAAATTATATCTCGCCGGTTCATGCGCCGACGAAAGCCGATCGTGACGCGCTCTTCGCTCTTGAGAACTGATAGATTTTTTTCTCTCTCTTTTTATTTTTTTTCCTCCGTAGTTTCGACGAAGAATGTCTTGCGACACGTAGCTGCGCACGGCGCTCGCCTGTCGACCAGTCGAATTTATGCGATGTCGCTCGTCGAAAGAGCATAACCTTGCGCGAAACCGATCTCTGCGAGGGTCTCGTCGCGCGTCTCTTACGAAGATTTAAGAATATTTATCGCGTTTACGCAGGTCTCGTTTATCGGGTTACGGGGAGAAGCATTAGCAACCCTTTCGCTGCGAAGAGGGACATCGTTCAAAAAACGTACGCTAATTATGCATGTTGTGTAACTTTGTTTGGAATATTTCAAAATGTCTCGTGGACATTAATTTTGAAAATATTTGATAAATTGTTTGTCATTATTTGGCAACACTCCATGTCTTCTAATCCTACTATTTGTCATCGGTCGATTGCAGTTTTGTCGCGTTTTCGGTCGAAAGGAACGAAAGGATTTAACGGATTTAATGTGCTTGTAGATAAGCCAATAAACGATTCGACTACGAAACTGATATAATTTTTGATAGACGATACACGTTCGTTGTCATGTTCGACGTAACGATCGTTGCTAAGTAAACGCTAAGCGCGGCGGGGTCTTAACAGCGGAGCAAATGATAATGACGCGATTTTGGCATTGTTTCAAAAGCTAAACACGATAAAGTAAACATGATATTTACGGCTCTTCTTCGATGCCTCTTATACGCTCTCTCTCGAGCAAATGTTCGTGAATCGTATATTATTGCTCTTCTTCTTACATTCAAGTTTGCGAGATGTGTACGAGATGTACGAGAATCAGATTTGGCAGTATTTCTAGGATCGAGATACGCGAATATGCGAAAAGCTCTTTCTTTTCATTAATTAATTGTACATCACGCGAGTAATCGTCGTACCGCAAGATCGGTTCCGAGCACGATTGCCGTCTTCGGACTAACCATCTTTGATCGATTATAAAAAATTACTTTTTTGCAAATTATTTATCTTCTTTTCGAAATCGAGAAAATTGACATGCGTGCGCGAATTCTTTACAAAAGGTGGTAAGTTGATTGGTTCTCTCTTGTATGTACTATCAATAAGATTCATGGGATGCTGTCATCTATCTACATCGCTATTTCCTAAAAAAAAAGTCACTAAAATTCAAATTTTTTTTGCCAGTTAGTCGAAAATTCATTTAAAAAGCTGGAGTCTTCGCTTAAAAACTGGAGAAATGGTAATCGTGGTTCCGAGTCGAACTGAAAGTCTCTTTGTTCCTGTTCGCTGTAATTATGGGGTTGGTAATAGTCGGCAGAGATTTCGAAGTAAAATGACGCGACATTTTTTAAAATTACATTTTATTTAATCTCAGATCAGTTCTGGCAAATTGCGAAATAATAGAGAATCTCTTATTTTCTAAATATTTTCATACTTTCGCATGTAGTTCTAAATCGAAACTTCACACTGTCATATTTTTTAATAGAAATATCTGACAAAAAAGTGTTCGGACAAAACCAAATTGTTTTCTTGCAGAATTAAAAAATATAATTTTTTATAAAAGTTTTCATTAAAAATTTAAAAGTTAACCCCCATTCCATACCTATGCAATAGGAGTTGAAAAATCAGTTCACTCCATTCCACTCCATTTTGAAGGCCCTCCATACAATTCAAGACCTAAATCTTTAAAATGAATCGATGAAATAGTTTTCGAGATATCGAATCGTTAAGAGTTATGTAGGCCACCCTGTATATCTAAATCTCTCGAGCACAATTCCGACATGCGAGAGACGATATTTTGATCAGACGTTAAGCGGCGGACGACAGTCTGGTTCCAATACGGGATCCATATGTGTTTTTTGGAGTGAAAAGTAAAATATATTAACTCGTTCCGTACAAACGGAAGTATTTCGAGTCCAATCGATTTCAATCCATGAAAATTTCTCGTAACTTTAAAAGGTCCTCTCCATTCTTTATATTTTATCTTTTTCTAAAATAAAGAACAAACATTTATTCTACAAACTTGAAAGTATATTCATGAATTTTTATAAATTTTTATAGATTTTTTGAATTATTTTAAATGAATGAAACCATGGTTGGACTCGAAATATCCCCGTTGTATGGATAAGATGCTGTTTTTCATAGTATTGTAAGGGCTAACTTCCAAAATAGCAATCGTTCAAGGAACGTGCCTAAAAGTCAGTTATAAAAATCTGGAAAGAGAGCGGAGGCATCGAATTCACGCGTGCATTCTTTTGCTCGATTCTCTCTTGAAAATCCGTGTATTCTCATCTCTCTCGCGAATACTCAATTTATTCCTCGAAAATGCGTTTAAACCGACGCACATCGCATTGGCCTTGCACTCCGATTATTTTCCTTCTTTTTAGTTCTCGCAGTAGAGAAGCGCAGATAGGTGATAATCTGTCGCAAAGTTTAGCGCGGCACACAAAAATATCGATTGCGAGTTTGAATTCGAAGCGCGGTTTATCTTTTTTTACGCTTGTGTATCAGGAGGCGTGGCAAAGTCCCGATGCATCGGTACTAAACAAATATTTGTTCTATAGCTTTTTAGCATCGCATAGATAGAGAGAGAGAGAGAGAGGAAGGAATATTTTTTCGCGCACTTTTTCTTTTTTTGCAGATAGTCTCGATGTCCCTCAACAATCTTAAAATGCTCTCGCACTTTGGACGCGGTTTGATCTTTTCGGCATAAGCGATGTATAAAGGATAGAGACGCATATCGATCTACAAGGTGAACCACCTACCTCTTCTTCACTACGTTTCATCTCTTTTTTTTATTACATTTTTTTTACATTTCATTTTTAAATCGCGGAATTAGGAAAGCGCCGTGATCAATCGTATCAGCTACACGAGCTGTCCAAGAGATCTTTCGGTGACCCTCCCCCCTCCCCCTTCCGTGGGGAATAGACTTCCGCGGGTTAAATCTAGAATTCGCTTAGAGATTTTGACATCGGCTTCATTAATCTTGTTTCCATTTGTTCTCCAGAATTTCGCAGCCTAGAATATACCGCGCGCGTACACGTGAAAATTTCGCTAGATTCCAAACGTGTTGGATGTAGAGGCGCCGGCCGGTCCGCGCCAACTTTTTCCCTCTTTCCCTTTTTTTTTAATCCTTTCTCGTGATCGCTCATCCGATGCATTCGCCTTTTAAACTCGCTGATACGAGGAAGAATTTCGATTGCGTAACGCCCAAAATCACGGAGAGAGGCAACGCGAAGTCGGGCATGTCGCCATCTATCGAGCCCGCGAACAAATGGCACGCGAAATTTTGTCAGCCGGATGAGTTTTTCGTTCATGCTGGTCTCTCCTCTCTCTCTCTCTCTCTCTCTCTCTCTCTCTCTCTCTCTCTCTCTAATATACCTCCCCATATGATCTCATCCCTCCCCCTTTTATCCAACCCGTCAGCCACCGTCGTTTCGTTAGTTGCTGTTTCGGTAGTTGCGATCATGTTGATGCACAGTGGCTCTCATTTTTTTTGCATCCATAAATTTCTCATTCGTTCATCCCGTTATAACACGTGCTTCACGTGTGATAAAAAACAGCAGACCGTTTTTTTCTTTCCTTTAACGCGACAACACCGGAAGTGGAATCGCGCATAAGTGTCATCGCGGAAAACATACATCGAAATTAGCAGGCATTCTATGCAACTTGATCACAAATGATGTGCTATTGTTCATATATCATGAATAATTAATGCCGATGACCATTTGACGAAGCATATGACATACGGACAGTTTAATACTTCAAATTAGGATTGCGCGTGAAAAAGTCACCGTACACCAAAAATTCAATTTTCATTTTTGACGATTTCGATACGCGTTATCGAATAATTGAGTTATCACCCACTTTAATCCCTTTTGAGCGTTTATATACTCCAATATTTCAAATATACAAAAACTCGTGTAAGATCGATTGACAGATTTACGACTTGTTAATTCCGGAAATGTTGGAAATTTCAAATATCGCGTTTTCGCCTAAACCTCAACGAATTTTTAGCCACATTAAAATTATTTAGATCCTCGAAATTATACGTTTTTCGTTTTTTCGTTTTTCCAAAATCTCGATGAACTTGAGTAATCCGGAAAAAAATCGCGCCGTTTGTACGTGGTCCATTCGATTCATCGAGTCTTCTTCGCGGTGCTCCTCGCGAGTTTTTCGGTCCACGTGACGCTGCGCCGCGTGCCGCGAGAGAGCCCAGATTAGGGAACCCCTGCCGCGCGGCATTAACGGTATATATTCTCGAATGGACGCGCGGCGCCCGCCAAGGCCATACGAAAGTTCGCTCCGAACCAAATCTGACGGAATTTTTTATCTGTAGTACGTACTTATCGGGGACGCCCAGGTCTAGCTGCTTGTTTTTCGCCCGCGCTATTATCGATGATGAACTTGAGGTGACCTCGAAAACTGCGCAACAGTGTAGGCATCGGCGAGGTGGCGATGACGCGGGAAAGGAGGAGAGGGCGGAGGACGCGACAAGTCGGCAGAAGGAATTCGAGAGAGCAGTTAGAGAAATGGCATGGCGATTTGGGGAAAGGGAGGGAGAAAGGCGAGAGAGAGAGAGAGAGAGAGAGAGGGGGGGGGGAGGAGGAAGAACAAAAAGAGACGAAGGGGACAGGGGACACGACGATTGCACTTTCGCTCTGTATCACTTGTCGTCGTGGCCCGCGATCTCTCGAACAAATCTTTCAAACAAAGCTCTTCCCTTTTCCTCGTAGGTTCGTCGATTAGGGTAGCACATCGATCACAATAATCGCGATATAAAAGAGCCGATATGTCATGCTGTAGTATGACGGAGATATCTGGTCATAAAAAAGAAAAAGAAACCGATAATCGTGGCACAGGCGATTATGACTACATAGACTTTCCTTGATGTTATCGGCGATTATCTAGTCGGATACGCGCGCGTTCCTTTATCTCAGATTCTTGTGAGGATATGTTTGGAATATATGCAAGCGATACAATCTGTTTATACGTCGCAAGTTACGATGACCTTCTCTTCGTCAGCTAATATCACGTATCTAGTCGAAAATGAAGTAACCGAAACGACCGGAAAATAAAGAATGTGTGTGATAAAGTCCTTTTAATAGTGACATGGACATGACACTGCGCGATATCTTCGCCGTTACAAGCAATTGTAATAATTTTCGCTTCATAATATTTACCGAATATATATAAATATTATCGTTTTTAATGATTTTATAACCGTATTGTTTATCGTTAAAAAATATTCCAATATCGCTATTACCCGCTTGACCTCCGCGTGTGTTCCTAATCGAACGATTACGCGCGCGTTATTAACGAAACGATAGAATTTAATGAGACGTTTATGTAACCAAATGCACCTTAAATCATTTCTATTTTTTTCGAAATCTCTCTCTCTCTCTCTCTCTCACATAATCTGAAGGAGATTAGTAGCGGAGAGGCGGAGAGCAAGAAGTGCAACTGGCTTGTATCGCGAGCTGCTGTTTGCGCCTGTTAGAGAAGCCAACGAGTGCTCCTCGCTAAGAATAGCGATGCACAATCTACATGAGAAAACTTCTCGAGTCGCTTTGTGAGATGTCTCTTGCGCGTCGTAAAACATGTGCTCTCTCCGTTGTCCGAACGGGTTTAGCTAGAGAATACGTGGTCACTGCGCGTACGTACTCCGCAGCCCGGCATCCTCCCTCCGTTTCTTCGGCGAGCGTAGAGAAAAGAAGTTGCTTGTCTATCGACATAATGCTTACCTATCGCATCTATCCTTTCCGTCGCTGGGGATACGGATATTGTGCAGAGCGAGAACGCGCGTTACTTCTCGTTTTTATGATATATTCGAACGCACTGAGCGCTAAGCTGAGATGATGAGAGGAAAAAAAGGATGTTCCATACGTATGCGTTTAACGTATGCGGTCTTTTTTTCAAATTATAATAGTGTACATAGTTATGATTGGAAAAAAGAATTACATCTTATGTCAAGTATCATTTAAATACCGAACAGCAATCGTTCGAGATGGCATTCGAATCAAATCTTCGTTGCATCATACCTGTATTCGTATGCGATTGTTAATGCTGCATTTATGTAAATTACTAAATATTCGACGGCACGCGCGGAGCTAATCTAAAATTCTTAGTCGCATTGTAGATATTTTCTTCTCGATACTCCACGATGTTTCACATCCTGGACTCGTTTTACCTGGAGCGGAGCAATCTATCGATCGTAGCTGCTCGCTCCTTTCTCTCTCCGCGCTTAGAGTCAACATCAGTCATAATACAGCGTAACGGCATACAGGGGTTATTAAGAATAATACACATCCTACGTATATATCTTCTTCTTGGTTGTATCGTGAGAGAGAACACTCTGGGGTAAACGCGGGGTCTGGAAGCCGCGCGCGCGCGCGGCTGCGGCGGCGGCAGGATCACGAGGGGCGCGAAACACGAAGAGGAAGGGCGAAGTAGAGAAGCGGAGGACCGATGTGGGGTAGCGTTGCCACGGGTAACCGGCTGGGTAAAATCCCGCAAAGAAGCCTTCGCGAACTTTGCCGTGCTCCTGTCGACGACGATCGTTGTTATCCAACCGGCGTGCTTCGCTCGAATAAATGTTACGATGTCGAATGTGCCGACGCGTCAACTCTCGACGACGAACTCAACTTGATACAGACCAGTTGTAACGATTCGTGATAGATCAATTGCAATGAATAGCTAAATTTGAATTTAATTCTAAATTCCTACTATTAACAAACTATTAACATAGCGAAAAGTCATCTCTTTGGAATTACTGTTAATTCTTGATATTTATGACAAAATCATGGAATTAAAATAAATGAGCAAAAGCGCTCCGTCCGCGGGCTTTGGTGCGCAAGTCGATCCGTTTTACAACGAATTGCGTTGAATTTGCTTCATAATTATCAATATCTGCTTTTCTTTGTCTAGTCTCTTAATTCCACAATTCCTTCATCAAGAGCAGAATTACAGATTTCGGTACATTTTCTTCCGCTACATTATAAATAGGATTTTAATTTTAAATAACATTAAATTAATTGGATAGATTGAATAGACTGTATACCAATTCGAGAACAAATCTAGTTTGGGTTTTTCTCGAATCAATCTCGAATTTAGATTTGCTGACTTTTACTGTCTCGTAACGCTACGACAAGACATCGTTTATTCATCGACTTTGCGCTAAGAATACAACCGTTATATTAACCATTTTAATAAAAGCAATGAATTTATTTTCATTCTTGTCGAGAATGAATCGCAGCTTCAAAAATTGCGCGTATCATGTTACGATAGAGAGAAAGAGAGTGTGAGAGAAAGTGAGTGGGAGAGAAAGCGAGAGGGGGAGAGAGAGAGAGAGAGAGAGAGAGAGAGAGAGAGAGAGAGAGAGAGAGAGAGAGAGAGAGAGAGAGAGAGAGAGAGAGAGAGAGAGACCGAATAAATATTCGTACTGAAAGTTGCTCGTTATGGTACTAAATGATGTCGCGTGAATCCGGTTGGACTCAGCCCCCTCCTCTTTGGTTGCAGACCAGGAGGTCGCCGAGGAGGACGGGGGTTGGCAGTCCACTACCAACATCGAATACCAACAAAAAATACAGGAATCGAATCAAAATACAAGCACAAATCGGTATAATGAGATGATGGTGCAACCGCAGCACCAAGACCTGCCGATAATCGATCTCCTAGACAACATTAACGATCAGATGGAGATTGTGCTGAAATCGGAACCTATCTCACCGAGGATGGACGAGTTCGAGTCCTGCCTGCTGTCGAATCATACGATCGAGAGACATACGAATCTTGATTCGAGTATCACGCACGAGTATCACGATGGTCTTCGAGATAAACAACCTCAGACATCCGGAAGATCTTCGAATAATGACGCATTTGACCTGCGATGGCTACGATCGCGAAACGGTTTTGTGCAATCGAAGCACGTAGACGCGTCACGCGTGTATCACGAACCGGATAAATCTTCGAATCGTACTTACTGCAACTTCTGCCAGAAAACCTTCTCTCGCGCTTGGTCTCTGCAGAGGCACTTGGCCGACACGCATTTCTACGTGCCGCAATCTTTATCTTGCGACCAGTGCGGCAGGAGTTACAAATCCAGAAACAGTTTGGTTAGTCATAAGAGCCAATATCATGCTCGTAAGGACCGCAAGGAGCATGAGGCACAATGCGAAGTCACATATTGATCAACGGTACCGATTTAGGACGCTTCTCCATCGTATCGTAAAACATGACGAATAAAAGAGCTAAGAATACAATGTCGTGTGCAGAGTATACATATGATGCAAACCTTGGAAATTTCTATCGAGAGAGAGTGAGAGAGAGAGAGAGGGGGGGGGGGGGGGTGTAATCTACCGGTTGTCAATAAAAGACATTATCCGTTTTGCAATATAAATGTGTTCCACTTATAGTACGTTACATTACCGCTGATGTATTGTAATTATATCTCAACAGTATTGGAGCGGAATGTTGCTAGTCGTTTATTTCTCCGGCAGATTACCTCAGTTGAAACCAAAGAAAAAACTATCAGTAATGATTCCTTATCTATAATCCGGTTCTCCGGAGACGCAATATTATACAGCGTAGTTAGAATATAGTTATTGATTTAATAGAATGAATTAACCGAACGATCTGAATCAGTGTGATTTTGTAGAGTTTGAATTTCAATGCGCAGAAATGATCTTTACGCTTCTTTGTAACATCATGTTGGTTTTTGATAACGAAAATGTCAGATAAGTTATTTATAATATCAAAATTGGGCTCATTAAGATTATACTGATCTGAATCCTCGATTTTTAATTTTTACATTTATTTTGTCTTCTGGATACGATTACTAATGTGTTTATACTTATAAAATACTCATAAAATAATTACTAATCGACATTTCCAATAAGATTTTACTAGAAAACGAGTTTGAATTGTCTTGCTATTTTCTATTCTTTGATATCGGACGTTATAAAACTAAAGTCGTTATAAAAATGTTGGTTAAGACTGTTTAATAAATCAAATTGTTTATTAATCAAATGTTATTTAACGTTATACATTTGTGACATTTCGTTAGTTATATACAAAGAGATTACAAAATGTTACGTTTTCGTAAAGACTCAGGTTACACAAAATGTATAGCTGCGTTTGTTTTGATATAAATGAATATCGCATTGTTTCTGTATTCGTGAGATTATAATTATATTTAAGAAGTACTCAATCTACTGTCATAACGCGCCGTATAATGCAACATATGAGCCGTCGCGACTTAGCGGCAAAGAGAAATAAAGGAGATAATTAAAAAAAAATTAATAAAATGTTGTTTCTAATGAGCGAGCGCTATCTTTCACGGCCTAAATATCGTGCAAGAAGAAAGAACTTCTGTTGGTAGCTCTTTCGCTCAAGGCTACGAATGCCATTAATCATGGAATATACAATACATTACGCTTCATTCGCATCACCTCATTAGAAACAGATATCGCATTTGTGTACACAGCTCTCACATATTTCCACTCTCCCGCGCATATTCATACATGTACATATATCTATTATTTTTATAT